>JAJOZX010001062.1:192500-450000 GCA_023014485.1 Bathynomus jamesi | reverse complement strand
ACCCAGGAAAGACGAACGACGCGGCATTTGCCGCGACGAAGCGCCATTTGTGGTTCATTTCTGAGCACTTAATCCCCTTCGCACTCTTTGAGCCTCGAGTTCACGCGTCCACGAAGGAGAGGATTGCTCACAACATCGTAGTTGTTCCCGAAAAAAGAAAAGGACTCAAGCGCGTGGACGGAAAAACGTTCTCCTCGAGCACTCCCTTGGAATTCTATGCCACCAAACGTTCAGCAATCTTCTTCAACCTCGTCATGCAGCACGGAAGTGAACAGGCGCAATCATTCCTGTCCAAGACACCAAATGATTGGAACACAGATCCAGCTTACCAAGGAATGAAGGAACGTGTAGAGAAGATGGCAATGGTTAACGATTGCGCAGAAAGAGGAGTTGTGCTCATTAAGGCTTTCAACAGCACAATCACGAAGGATGAAGCGCAAAAGCAGTACCTTCTTCGCGCAGTCGCTCAGCACCGCAAGGAATTCAAAGAGCCGACTAAAACTGGTCTCAAGAAGACCTAAAGATCTTCAACTGTGTGCATTATTTGTTCCGCTGTTATAATTTCCTAATATATATATTATA
This sequence comes from Bathynomus jamesi, assembly GCA_023014485.1. Taxonomy (NCBI): domain Eukaryota; kingdom Metazoa; phylum Arthropoda; class Malacostraca; order Isopoda; family Cirolanidae; genus Bathynomus; species Bathynomus jamesi. The sequence goes on along the minus strand of JAJOZX010001062.1, from coordinate 449,418 downwards.
TATATATATATATATATATGAAAATTATTTCACGAAGGTAACACGTGAAAAATATTTATGATGAATAAAACCACGAAGGAAAGGAAACACAAAATGGTGCTCAAGCGCTTTCGTCTAATGACATCCTCAGGAACACTGAGGATGTCATTAGACGAAAGCGCTTGAGCACCATTTTGTGTTTCCTTTCCTTCGTGGTTTTATTCATCATATATATATAATATAGTCAAATTGCCAAGTCATTATTATTCTTGTTCAATAAATGTTCGTCATAAATTGTCAAGTCATTATTCAAATTGTTTCATTTTGAGCGAGTGCATAAAAAGGTCCTAGACCTAGAGCAAAGATAATTGGCACGTTTATTCTTGTGGGGGAATAGAATAAGGGCAGATGTGACCGAATTTAAAATTCCAAAAAACGTTGTTGTGGATCACCCTAATATATATATATAGAGAGAGAGAGAGAGAGAGAGAGAGAGAGAGAGAGAGAGAGAGAGAGAGTCTAACGGATTACTCTTGTAAAATGCCTGCGCATTTATAATTTATAATTTATTAATTTATTAATATTCTTAAAAATTGCAATATCAAGGGCGGAGGTAGGCATTTCAGTAAGGGGGGTCCAAAGAAAAAAGGGCACAGTACTAAAAAATTTTCTTAAAACAGACCACCACTGAGCGAGTGTAAAATCAATTATATTGTTTTTATTAGATCATTCTCATTTACATATGATACAAAATAAAAATCTAATTTGGGTACAACAGTTATCACAGAAAGTTTTTCAAACAATTACAAATGTGTTGCCAATTAAACGAACTATGAGAATAAGATGAAGATAAAAATAGTGATATGGCTGCACCAGTACGAAGAGCACTATGAAAACCACTACAACTACAAATTTAGAAATACGATGTATACGGATGAAAACTCAAATTAGAATTTAAATAAAATAAAATAACCATAATCTATTTATAAAAACAAAATTTGTTTTCAGAACCATACATTAGGGTGTATCTTGCTCATTGCAGCGCGAATTTCAAGATTGGCAGTGTGTATTCCTATGTAAAATTAAGTTTTAGGAGGGGGTTTGTTTTCTTGACCTTTTACTAAAACTCACATTTAAGTGTTCAAATTTCCACTTTTTCGTTTTCTGGTTATGTACAGAACAGCTGTACAGGACATACACTGTAGTACAAATGTAACAGACCGGTTTCTTACCAAACAAAACCATTGTAACAGCTGTTATTGGCTACTAGAGTTTCACTGCGATAATTTTCTGTTTCAGATACAAAGCTTGGTGAAGAATGTGTAGCCACCATGGCTAAGCAAGGACGAAAGACCAGAAAAAGTTCTGGTTCAAAGCTGAGTGATCTGGTGGGTCCAGGCAAGCAGTTATTTCCCAGAGAAGTTCCAACCTGGAGAGCTGTGTTTCAGAGAGGAATCCTCCTCCAGGAAGAGAAGCTGCTTCTGGATGATATGAAGAGAGCTCAGTACCTCTGCAAGATTTGGCTAAGGACTTGGCATCACTGGTACTGGCACAGTGGTGCAAAAGCAATGCCAAGTTCACTCCTCCTGTGATCATTCAAGAGAGGTCCATTGCCAGGAAGATTCTTGTCAGGTGGAATGAAATGATTGACCTAGTGAATGGCAGAGTAAAGGCTGCAAAGAGAGAGAAGAGAATATCTGAACTTGATACATTGTTTGACATAACAACCTGCAGACATGATATCACTCTCTGTGGAACTGAAGCATCTGGCTGCTCTGGCTGTGCTGCTAGAGTTCATGTCAACTGTGACTGTCCTCTGCCTCAGAAGATTCCAAAGCTAGAGCTAGAGTGGCTCCATTACCAGAGGATCAAAACCTCAGAAGTTTCTGGCTTCCAGATGGCATCTGTTGATGTGAAGAAAACAGTGAAGCAGGTGAAGGCTGCTAAGAGGAAGGAGGAAGAACAGAAGGCAGCTGAGAAGAGAAACAGAAAAGAGGAAGAAGAAAATGAGCTGATGATGGTGATGATGATGAAGATGAGGTGACTTCCTTGCAAGAGTCTCCAGGCAGAGCAACTCCTACTGCTGACACAGATTTTTCCAGTATTGCACTAGGCACAAGCTCCAGTGTCAACACTGGCAAAGTCTCCACCTCTGCCAGGAGGAACTACATGGATACCTCAAGCACTGCTGCGGCTGCAGTCAGGTTCAAGGTGGCAAACACTCCTACAGCAGCCATTGCAACTGGTTTCTTGCAAGATCTCATCAAAGCTGTCCATCTATTTGCCGATAAGACATATCTAGCTGTTGACAGGATGAAGATGTGGAGGGGCAAGGAGTCTGTAATAGGTGCCTCGGTGGAGGCCCTGGGGAAAAGGACTGAGGGAGAGGAGATCAAAGGAATTTTCTTTGATGAAAAACAAGATAAGAAGACAAAGATCATGAGGTACAATGAAGAAACTGGCCGCTTCCATCCTGATATTACAACTGAAGAGCACTATAATGTTACCTAGGAACCTAAGGGGAAGTATCTCTTCCATTATACACCAGAAGAACCTGAAGGAAATGAGAAACCTGCACTGAAGATAGCTCAGGCTTTGTTTGAGTGGATTAGTGCTCATGGTGCTAAAGATACTATTGTGGTCCTTGATGGTGACTCAACCAACACAAACACAGGACCTGATGGAGGAGCCATCATTCACTTGGAGAAATTGCTAGGTTACAAGTGTCACTGGATGATATGCCAGTTGCATATTAATGAACTCGACCTCAGGCACATGATCATCAAGCTTGATGGTCCCTACACGCACAAGTCTGGGTTCAGTGGCCCAATAGGAAAACTTTTGGAGAAGATCAATGACATACTTGTCAACTTTAGCTTCAAGGCTCTGCCAGGAGAAGATATAATTGAACTGCCAGAAGACATTGTACAGAACCTTAGCACTGACCAGAAGAACTGCTACCTACTGATCAAAGCTCTCAAGGCAGGAGATTTGAGCAAGGAAGTTGCTGGTCTGAAGTGTAGCTTACTGAATCAGTCACGCTGGCTGACTACAGGTGAGGCTCCGTTGATGTTGTGGATGAGGCAGCATGGTCTGAAGGGGGGGGAGGTGTTGAAGAAGCTGGAGGTGCTACTGAAGTTCTGCCTGGACTTCTACTTCAAGATGTATTTTGAGATCAAGGTGAAGCACCACATGAGGTATGGACCTCACCATATTGTGACCGCTCTGGGACTGCTGAGAAGCCAGACCTCTGAAGTCAGGAACATAATCACTCATGTGATAGTTCGTGGAGCTATCATGCTCACGGTGAGAACCTCATTGCCTCTCTCCTGTGCAGTGAGGATGAGGAGGAGAGGGCATGGGGGTTGAGATGATCAAGAAGATCAGAGGTAAGTCTGAGTATGGAGACATGAGTCTGAGAACTCATAGAAACCTTAAACTGAATTTTTATGCCACTTCTCCAATTACTCTGATTAATTGGGATAAAGAGAAACTGTATGAGCCACTCTTCACTTGTAAGTTGTCAAGAGAAGTTGAGGAGCTTCTCAGGTCTCCACTTGAAATTGAGAACTTCTCAGTTCACACTCAAAGCTGTGAAAGAGCAGTCCAGGAAGTTTCAGCTGCAGCTCAGTCTGCTCATGCAGTGTATGGGCAAGAGAGAAGAGATGGTTTTTTCGTGATAGGATCGATCACAGAGAATTGTTGCCAGTTTTCAAGTCAAAGCAAGACATTATGAACATGTTTTAGGTCTCTACAAGACCTGCTAGACAAATCAAAATGCTTTCAGAAGAGAAAATCTCAAAACATTCACTTGACCAGCATATTATTACAAGCTGAGGGTGGAGGAGGGACTTATACAAATATTTAAGAAGAATTGCAATTGCAAAAAAAAGGTTGAACGTCACAGCAGCTTGCGGAAAGGTGGGGGCAGCTGCCATCACACTCAGTGATGCCGAAAAGAAAATAAATAAAAATTGGTGGAGGCGTTTCTAAAAAAAAAGAAAATGTAAGACCAAGAAAGAACAAAAAGATTCTGCCTGATGAAGAGAACAGCCGCGAAATGTGGTGTATAGGAGACTAAAAATCATACAATTCCTTAGTTTTGGGCCATTTTGGGCGATTTTGGTTATTTTAGGGGTTATGAACCATTTTGGCTGATCTTAAATGGGTCCAAGCCTCAGAGATGGGCAGTATCTTGTATCTTAAGATACAAAAAGTATCTTAAGATACAAGATACGTATCTGAGATACGTATCTTAGATACTTTATTTTTGGAGGATCTTGAGAAGTATCTAAGATACATTTTGTCATGTAGCTTGTATCCCGGGATACACTTTCAAAGATACTTTCATAAGATACTTTTTAAATAGAGACGCTAATAACTATTCATGAAATATGATCAATATTGATCATATCTGACGCACGTTGAAGTAGGCCGGCGATTGCTGTTACATGTTTGTACACGAATACTACCGTTGCGCTGCGCGCACAGTCTCGGCACAGACGTACTCAGGTTTCATCTTGTATCCCGCGGTTTTAATATGTTTTAACATGATTAAAAATCAGGAATTATACATATATTTGCTTATTCCTGCAAATATATTTATTATGAGGAAAACTTTATTTTTTCTTCGTGAGTAGGTAACTGAGCATACCTGTATTAACAATTTATTTGAAATACATAAATTGAAAAAGTGTGGTTTATTTTATTTTTCCATACCTAAAAATTTTCAGGATTATTTATACATATTTACTTTGTGCTTTCCTTTTAGTTATATCACTATATGAATACTGAGATATGAAGTACCATTGATTTGGCATTTATTTATATCCAGAAAATATAATAATAAACAATTGAATGAGACAACTCGTGCGCTCATGGCTCACCAGGTGAAACTAAACTCAAATAATTATTCTTTCAAAAGTATCTTGTATCTTAAAAATGTATCTTGTATCTGTAACTTGTATCTGTATCTTGAAGATACAGTTTTTTCGAGTATCTTGTATCTGTATCTCAGATACATTTTTGTTGGGTATTTTGTATCTGTATCTCAGATACAATTTCCAAATATCTTGCCCATCTCTGCCAAGCCTGCCCCTAGAAATGCTTAAGGGTGTATGTAAACAATATGGAACATATGGAGGTCATTTGAGGCTACCAAGTCTTTGAAATTGGCCAAAAATCCCATTTTTCAACAAAAGAGTGCGATTTTGAACACTTAAATGCGAATTTTCGCAAAAGTTGCAGGAGACGACCCCTCTTAAAATTCAATTTTACATAGGAATACATACTGCCAATCTTGAAATTCCAAGTTTTTCAATATTCGACCTGAGCATGATACACCCTACCATACATATCATTCAAATAGGGCACTTGCAAAAAATTGAGGGGGAGGGCCCAGACGTCGCCGACCCCCCATCTAGATCCGCCCTTGAATATTATAATCATACAAATCGGAGGATATTTTTGCAGCCAATCAAAGTTGCTGGGGGTTGATGACGTAATGACTCAACTGCAGAAGAAAAATTAATGGCGTCTCATATTGTAGTGTACACCTCTTTCTTTCATTATTTGTTTGACTTTTTAATTATCGCTCTTTCTTCTTTCCTCACTCTTTACTCTCGTTTTCTGTTTGTCTTATACAAACGCGGTAGACGGGTAGCCGGATAGCGTGGCCTCCATTAAGATTTGAGTGTAGACCGATCATTAACATTTTATCGCAGAAAGGGACACAATTAAATATTTTAAATTCACAATAACATACTAAAAACGAAAACCGCCTAACCGGGACACACCCAGTCCGAGGACTGAATTGGGCCATCCTTCCTTCTCTCGGCCCATAAGAAGTGACCAGTCTTTCCTTGTGAACAGACGTGTTTTATCGAGTATCCGGTGTTACCAATTGAATAAGTGGTTTTCGTTGAAGTGTCTTTTAAAAAAAATAGTGTTTGGTGCATTCTTGACTAAATTACGTCGTGTTACAAATCACTCATTAACGAATATATCAGGTTGTAACATAAATTCTGCTCGATTAGAAAACGGACGATAGATACTAGAATAACCTCAAGATAATGTGAAATAGTTTTAGAAATATTGCAAAATACACGCGGCGACAGGTTCGCACAGGTTTTATCACGATACAGAATGATACAGAATGAATTAGGCTAGTGTAGGCTTAGGCTAGTGTAGGATTAGGCTAATGAATATTTTCTCTGGTATTTTTCATACAGTTACAACGCCACCCCTACGATATTACAGTAATTGAAAAAACATGGAGCCCACAAAAGAGCATATTCGACATGTGATGCTGTATGATTTCCATAAAGGATCTAACGCTAGTGAATCCGCAAGAAACATTCAAAGAGGTTATGGAAATAATGTTGTGAGCGAATGGATGTGTAGATGGTTTGTGAAGTTCAGAAATGGAGACTTCAGTCTGAAAGATTATCAACGAACAGGACGACCAAATGGGTTAGATGAAGAGTTGCTGAAAGCAACAATGGAGGAAAACCCAACGGTAACTGTAAGAAAACTTGGCCTGTAACTCGGCGTTAGCCATATGACCATTCATCGTCATTTGAAGCTGTTAGGAAAAGTAGTGAAGGTTGAAAAATGGGTCCCGCATGATTTGTCACAAGCGAATCTTCAACATCGAATCGATATTTGCACATCACTGCATTCTCGGCAACTGCAGGCACCGTTTTTTAATCGGATCGTCACTGGGGATGAAAAGTGGGTCCTCTGTAACAATATTAAGCGTCGACAGCAGTGGTTTAGCCATGAAACAAAGCCTGAACCTCAGCCAAGGAATGAACCCCATCCAAAGAAAATTTTGCTATGCGTTTGGTGGGATATGCAAGGAATTATTTATTTTGAACTTCTGCCAGACAACCAAACAATCACAGCTGAAGTCTACTGCCAACAACTCCAACGACTGAAGATGGCATTACAAGAAAAACGTCTTGCATTAATTAATCGCAGAGGTGTTCTATTCCGCCAGGATAACGCGAGCCCTCACTCTGCTCGAATCACCACTGCCCAATTGGAAGCATTTGGTTGGGAAAAAAATGCCTCATCCACCTTATTCTCCGGACATCGCACCTTCAGACTACCATTTATTCAGAAGTCTGCAACACCATCTAGATGGACAAAAGTCGCAATTCAGGGAAGCTATCGAAAACGGAGTGATCGCTTTTTTAACTCGAAACCAAGGGATTTCTTCGAACGTGGCATAAAAAAAAAATTTCTACAGGTGGGAGGAGGTTATAGAAAAAGAAGGGAATTATATTGATGATTAATTTGTCATTATGTCCTTTAATTTTTGTTCTGAATGAACTAATATATGTTACAACCTTATATTCCTTTTATTGACTTTATTCATTACTATATTATTTGATTAAACCAAGGCTAGTGCACGTGGCTTGCCTTGTTTGTTTTTCGAATCTATTAGTAAACGAGGTTTAATAAGGTTCATTTTGCCTTGTTTGTTTTCGAATCTATTAGAAAACGAGGTTTCATAAGGTTCATTTTGCCTTGTTTGCCTTGTTTGTTTTTCGAATCTATCAGAAAACGAGGTTTCAGAAGTTCATTTTGCCTTGCTACGGGCTCATCAAGTAGTGTGGTCACCCTCACTGGGAAAAAGGAAAGAAAAAAAGTTGGTCAAATAGCGGACAAATAAGTTTTATTAATACTTTTTCTTTTACAGATCCTTCGTCGGTAGCTTAATTAAGTATATATACATTTAGTATAAATTTGTTACAAGAACCTGTTTCTGCGTTTCAAGAACATTGTTGCGGGCTTGCGCAGGTGACGGCACAATAAGCACGCGGTAGACCTACGTTGTAATTTATTAATTTTCAAACGCTCGTTTTTTGTTTGTTTTTAATTAATTAATAGCATGGCACCCCCGTCAAGTACTAGCAGTCACTGTGAAGGGAAATTTGCCGCTTACGCGTTTACTTTGGCTAATAATAATGAACAGTTAGTGTGCAGGTGATGCTCAAGCATGGAAGTGCTGAGGAACAAGTTAGAACGTGAGAGGGAGGCCAGAGTGAGGCTTGAAGAAAGGGTGATGCTCCTGACGGCAAAATTAGAATCCCTTGAAACTTCAGTTACGACCCCTCCTGCCTCAGTTTCTACTAACATAAATAATACTAATAGCCCTCTCTCTTCCCCTAGTTCCCAACCCTTCGGTCAAGTGCGTAATGGAGCCCCATTGAGAAAACCTAAGACCTGTCTAGCAGTAATAACAAACAATAAGTTTTCTGTTTTAGGTTTCGAAGATGCTGATGAACCGGAAATACGACTCGTTGGTGATTCCATTGTTCGAGGGCAGCTCGAGGAATTCTGTGGGAGAAACCCTCGTCGTAGGCGCCGTTACTGCTACCCTGGTGCAAGGGTGGAGGATATAACTAATAGTGTTGACCATTTTACAGACGGAACCTCTGAGGACACAACGTATGTTATTCATGTCGGTACTAATAACGTTTTAAATTCTAGATCGGAAGAGCTGCTGGCTAGGTACAGGGACTACTAGAGCGACTAAAGGAAAAAACTAATAAGATTGTTTTAATAGGTATACCCTCTCGAATTATCCAACGTAGCGATTTCTACAGCAAAGCGACCTATATCAACAATAACCTAAAATCTCTTTGCCAGCAGGAAGGAGTGCATTTTGCGAATTTTTGGAACAGTTTCTACGGCAGGAGGGACTTGTTCCTCGGAGATGGACTTCATCTTAATGACGTTGGAGCTGCGCGTTTAGGAAGACTATTTCATAATACTGTCTCTTCTTTTCAGGCTGCCGTAACTCGAACGGTCCCGGCGTAATTTTCTCAAATTTCCCCTGCGCTCGCGAAGGTGTCGCAATTACAAACAATTTGAAGGCTCTATCCTTAAATGCTCGTAGCCTACGAAATAAAATAAACTAATTTTTTTCTTTAATTGCTTGTAAAGACTATGATTTAATTGCGATAAATGAATCGTGGCTTATAGACTTTTTATTAAAAACAGAATAGGTAGGCGAGGAGGCGGTGTTATGTTATATATCAAAGATAATATTGCGAACGTTATAGAAGTAAAGCACACAATTCCAGAACCGATAGATTCGTCTATAGCAGAACTTAAATCGAACGATTTCAAACTTGTTGTTGCGGTTATATATAGGCCCCCTAATCAAACAGCTGATACGGACGAAGCGTTATATCGTGAACTAAAGAGAATAATAGGTAATGAGCAGGCCTTAGTTATGGGTGACTTTAATTGTGCCAACGTGAATTACGATTAGGGTTGCCCGATTTCCCGGCTCTCTCCAATCCCGGGAAAGCGGGAGCGTAATCGACGAATCCCGGGATCCCGGGAAATTCCCGGGAAAGCATTGAAAATTGTCTCAGTCCAATATTAAATTTGACTGTTAATTGTATTGCTAAGAATTAATATTTGAGCCAGAGTTAAGGATAAAAAAAAATTATGTAGATAGCTCCTTTTACTAGAAAACAAAAAACTAAAATTAACTCTTTTACTTATAAAAAATCTTTTTAATCATAAAAAAACAATTTTAATCTCTTTTATTTAACAAAAATTACTTTTTTACTTAATTCACAAAGAAAATAGAAAACTACTTATAATCATAGCTCCTTTTACTAGAAAACAAAAAACTAAAATTAACTCTTTTACTTATAAAAAATCTTTTTAATCATAAAAAAACAATTTTAATCTCTTTTATTTAACAAAAATTACTTTTTTACTTAATTCACAAAGAAAATAGAGAACTACTTATAATATTGCCTCAAGAAACAAATGTTGTCGATGGTTTCGTCATTTAAACTCGATCTCAGTTTGGTAACAAAGAGTCCTAGAGCAGAAAAGGCTCTTTCTGCTTCTACTGAAGTAGGGGGAATAGTTTTTAAAGCAAAGAAAAGTTTATTTAGATTTTCTCTTCGATCCCCAGTAATTTCAAAAATGTTGAGTTCTTTTGTAATGTTTTTCACATTGTAATAGTGAGTAATTTGTGAGTTACTTCCTGCAGCCTTGTTTATAGCTGCATTCATTCTTTCCAAAAGAGAATGTGATTCTGTTGGTTCATTGCATGTAGATGATGGTGTTTTCGTTTGATTTAGATCTAATTCGAAATGGGATAACTCCTCAGGAGATTCATCTGAAGAAGGAATGAACATTCTTTCAAATAATTTCTTTGCAGTATTCTGGAGAGAACTTTTTGATGGCAAAGTTAGATAAGGATCAGCAACTTCCCAATTTAAAGGGCTATTCAGATATTTCAGTAAACCAATTAGATTTTTATTTCTTCGCTGTTCAATTCTTTTTACGACAGAATCTTTGAGGGTAAGAGAAAATGAATTGTCTTGAGAAGATAATTCTCCTACAATGAAAGCAAATATGCCTTCTGCAGATAGCAATGTAGCATCTCTTCGGCCTAATTTTTCAACTGCAATTTGAAGTGGTTTCAATGATGATACGACATCATTTATAGCACTAAATTCTTTTTCTGAAAAATCAAGTTGTTCCTTTATATCTATCATCGCTTTTGCAATACATCTCTTGAGAGACGTAAATCTCTCTAGCATTTCAACCAAACTATTCCATCTTGTCTGAATATCAAGTATTAACTGTAATTCATGGCCATGTTCTTCACGAATATATTTTTGCAATATTTCATTTTTTGTTGGCGATTTCCTAAAAAGTTTGAGTTTTTCTTACCTTTTTAATGACATTGGCAATACTTACATCACTTTCAGAAGCAACATTTTCAGTGTCTAGGACTAGGTTCATTTCACACAGTTCAAAATCTTTCAAAGTATCAAATTCATCATACTGCACCAATGTCACTGCACTTTCAAAAGTTGGATCATCTGATTCAAACTCAATAAGATCAATGTTTTTAAGCTCACTCTCTGCCGTCTCAGGGTTATCAGGGATCTCAGAAATATTATACGATTCTAAACTGCATTTTGAATCAGACCTTTTGTACAGAACATCGCACACAGCTAAATGGAGTCCATGTGCATAACACAACTGATGTTCGCAAGCTATGACTTTACCGAATTTAACCATAACGCTTGCCCCGTCTGTTACAACGGCAACAATGTCATTTTTCAATTCAAGATTAAATGCAGAAAGCTTTGTTGTTAAAAGCTCTATAATCTTTTCAGCGGGTAAGCTACCATGTATCCTAACCATACCTAAATTCCAAAATTTATCAGATGCATACACATTTACATTCAAGTATCGTCGATTACGCAGGGATGTATATTCATCCAAAGAGACACTAAATTTTTCCGATTTCATCTTTCTTGCTGTTATTTCTTCAGTCACAATATCTCTTACCAGGCCGTACTGATGGCGAAGCATTTCCATTAAATGATGCACCTTCTTGGGTAAAATCATTCCTCTATCTTGAAGAGATTTTCTGATAAATTCACTTTTCACTATTGCATTCATAGAAAAACCATCAACAGCAACTAATTTGACTATTATTTCTTCTATACTCTCAGTCTTTTTTTTCATCTTCTTCTTTCGCAGCTTATTATCCCATCTTTATATGGGGTCGCTGTTTTTGGTTCGTCTTCTCCACTCTCCTCTGTCGTATACCACGTCCTCCTCCAAGTCCTTCTCCCTGATGTCCGCCACCACACAGTCCCTCCATCTCGTCTTCGGTCTTCCTCTTCTTCTCCGTCCCGGCAACTCCATCTCCAGCACTCTGCGCCCCACATACTCCTCCTCTCTTCTCCTGACGTGTCCATACCTTTTTTTCATAAAGGAGGTAATCTTACGTTGGGAAAGGGATACTGCTGTGTTGCTTTTTTTTGAAGGTGGTTCTTCAATTTCAAAGTCACTAGTTTCTGAAAAAATATTTTTGTGAGCACTTCTTAAATGGCGCAAAAGACCACTTGTTGAGCTCCCTGAGCACTTTAGGATAGCATTACATTTTTTGCATTTGGCCATATCTTTTTTTTCTAAAAGTTCAAAATATTTCCATACAATAGATTCAGTGTTTCTCTTAGTGGTTGCCATTGTGGAAAAAGGGGATAAAATAATGTAATAATTACCGTTAATTATTTAACCACTAAGCATTAATATTATCGAAGCGAGAGCCGAGAGCATTGCCCATACGCCACAACTTTGCAATGGCAACTAACATTTTTGGCAACTTGGCAGCAGTGTTTCCACAGAATTAAATTTGATTTCCTTTCCAAGCGAATGAAATTTCCTTAAATTCCCTGCAATAAGGACAGATTTCCTTGCATTTATCCTTCCAAAGTATATTTTCCCTGCCTGACATTGATAACTATAGCCTGCTTCAGAAAATACATACTTGTTGCATTTTATAGTTTATTTTACATGAAAATTACAGCCGTCAGCCAATCGGTCAGTGGTGCGGTGGTGCCAGATGTCCGATGTCTGATTTAATATTTATTTTAAAAATAGCATGAATGCATTAGAAATAATCTGAATGTTCAAAAAATGTACAACAAAATATGAAACATTATTTATGACGTATAAAAGAGAAAAACGTAGATTTTATTTTCTGATTTCTTCCAACATTCCCGCAGACCTCCAAAATTTTTTTGTGAATCTGACACACCTGCATTTTGAAAACAGCCTATTTGACAACGTTCACACACAGAGTTTAACGAAGTTACAAGTTACAAACTTGTTCAGAAATCATGCGTTCCCAAAATAACAATTCCTCACTAAATCTAATTTCTATTAACAATTAAAATTTACAATAATAATTTATAACGATAATTTGTTTTAAATATTATAGAAAAAACTTTTCTTATTTATCTGTAATTTCCATAAATTTCCTTTCAGTCCTGATTTCCTTCAAAATTTCCTTAACTTGATTTTGAAGCCCAAAATTTCCTGAAATCAGGAAATTTCTTTGAAAGTGGAAACACTGCTTGGCAGTGGATATATGACGAAAGATGGCAATTTGTAGTGACGCCATCATTAGGGCGAGTTTACTCCGTTTACCCGAATTTGATCGCGCTTAGACGCGCGCGAGTCTGAGCTTTATTTTGATATAAAATTTGTTCTAGTGGACCGATTTTAACCGGGTTTAAGCATTTATATACAATTTTTTATTAATTTTTTTATCTGTATCATTATGAAATTCATAAAAAAAATAGTACGGAAATTCCCGGGAAATGTTATGAAATCCCGGGAATAACCGCTCGCGATTTTGTCGGGATTTCCCGGGATTTCCAGACCCGGGATTCCCGGGAGGGCAACCCTAATTACGATACAATGCAGGGAGACGCGGAAGGTAATCGTTTAGTTAATTTTCTCGAGGATAGCTTTCTTATTCAAAAGGTTGGGGAACCTACGAGGTTGGACAGTATTTTAGATTTAGTAATAACTACGGATGATAGGCTAATCACTTGTAAGTCACTCGAAACCAGCTAACTCGACTAAAATTCCTAACTTCCAGCACGCAGACTTTTGTAAATTTCGAAATGAATTGTCACACGTCGATTGGGAAAACGTAATGGGGAACTCCAACGCAAAACTAATGTGGGAATCGTTTGAAACAGTATTTAGGACTATAAATGAGGAATGTGTACCGTACAAAATTAAGCGTGCGAAAGTAAACAACAAGCCCTTGTGGTTTACTTCCAGAGTAGGAGATATTATAAAGAGTAGAGACAGGGCTTATAGGCTACGTAAGTGCGATAAAGAGAATTTGTGGTTACGAAACAACTACATATCTCTAAGGCGTGAAGCGAAAAGTGTAATAAAAAAGTCCAAGCACGAATTTGAAATCTCCATAGCTCGTGACAGCAAAGAAAACCCCAGGCGATTCTTTCAATACGTCAACAATAGGAATCCAGTAAAAACTGTCTTGGGGCCGTTGAAAAATTTTAATGGAGAGCTAGTTTCTGAAAACAAGCAAATGGTTACCTTGCTAAACGAATTTTTTACGTCAGTTTTTACTGTAGAAGATGTAACGAATATCCCTACGGTCATAGACATAATACCTTTTCATAATGGTAATACTTTGGATAATATTGTGGTTAGTGAAAGGGAAGTAATGCGCTATATTGATAAAATGAAAATGGGTAAATCACCGGGGCCGGATTCCATATATCCCATACAACTAAAAGAATTAAAAGAAAGCATTGTTGTGCCGCTAACAAAGATTTTTAATGCGTCTGTTTTTGAGGGGTGCGTACCAGATAATTTCAAGTTAGCAAATGTAAGACCTATCTTTAAGAAAGGCGATAAAGGTGCGGCGGGAAATTATAGGCCAATCAGTTTAACGTCTGTTGTAAGCTACTGGAATCAATATTTAGGGATCGTATAGTCGAACACTTAGAATTGCATAACTTGGTTAGAAATACGCAGCGCGGTTTTAGGCGAAACAAATCTTGCTTAACTAATCTTTTAGAATTTGTTCAAAGCGTGGTTGAAGTTTACGATAGTCATCGGGCGGTTGATGTAGTGTATTTAGATTTTCAAAAGGCGTTTGACACCGTACCGCACAAAAGACTCATTGTGAAAACTAAAGCTCATGGAATCAGGGGTGTAGTAATAAACTGGATAGAAGAGTGGTTGCGAGGTAAGAAACAGAGGGTGGTCGTTGATGGAGCGGAGTCGTCTTGGGCTAATGTAGCAAGCGGCGTTCTTCAGGGTTCTGTATTGGGCCTCTTGTTTTTTCTTATATATACTAACGATTTAGATGTCGGCCTAGTACAGTTTCAAAGTTTGTGGATGACACGAAGTTGGGTGATAGGGCGATTAATGATAGGCTGACCATATTTCCTTGAGACAAAAACGGGACATTGGGATGGCAAAAAAGGGACGGGGGTTATGTAATATTCTGTATTCATGAAAAAGTAAGCACATAAACCGGGCCAAAATTGACATTTTTATTAAAACGACGGGACGGCCAGGAAATATAAAACAAACGGTACTGTCCCGTTCAAAACGGTACGTATGGTCAGCCTAATTAATGACGAAGATAGAGGTAAAATCCAGGAAGATCTGAATAAAATCGTTGATTGGTCAGTCACATGGCAAATGAGATTTAACGTCGATAAGTGCAAAATTTTACATATAGGTTCGCGTAACTGTAATTTTGCGTATAGTATGTCAGGGAAGGAGTTAGTAAGCGTAGAGCAGGAAAAAGATTTAGGAGTTATAGTCACTGGTGATTTAAAAGTAGCGAAACAAAGTACAGCAGCGGTCAATAAAGCGAACAAAGTGCTAGGTTTTATAGCTCGGAATTTTGAGTACAAATCGCGCAATATTATTGTTCCTCTTTATAAATCATTAGTTAGACCCCATTTGTAGTACGCGATCCAATTTTGAAATCCGCATATGCGAAAAGATATAGATAAAATCGAAAGAGTTTAAAGACGAGCAACTAAGATGATTCCGTCGCTTAGGTCGAAGTCGTACGAGGATAGGCTTAAGGAGTTAAAATTGACAACACTCGAGACTAGGAGGGTAAGGGGTGATCTAATCCAGGTTTTCAAAATTATGAATGGGTTCGATAACGTAGATAGAGATAGCTTTTTCGAAATATCTCAATATAACAGGACTAGAAATAACGGGTGTAAATTGACAAGTAGAAGGTTCGAGACAGCAGTTGCCAAAAACTTTTTTACGCATACAATAGTAAATAGCTGGAATAGTTTGCCGGTAAAAGTAATTAGTAGTATGCAGGGCCGGATTAAGACCTTTAGAGGCCCTAAGCACTTAAAAGATTTTGGTGCCCCATATATATGTAATTCAAAATATAAACAAAAATAAACCATAAAATAAAATTTTATTTTTTGAAATGAAACAAAACTTACAGTAAGATGGAAAATAATGTTTATTTTTGTATACTTCCACTTCATTTATATTTGAAAAGTTTTCTCCTACTTTTTTTAATTGCAAAGTCTTTGATCAGATCCTCAAAACTAATCTTACGTAACACCAGGGCCGGATTAACCATTAAGCAAAATAAGCCCGTGCTTAGGGCATCAAGGGAAGGGGGGCACCACATAAATTTTCCATTGTCGGATTTACCATGGATTTATTATACTATTATAATCGCGGCTTGTAGCCTATAAGCTGTTGAAAACTGAATTATATATATTCATATATAGTATTTATTTTTTTTCATTGTTTGAATTTGTAGTGAACAACAACCATTTTGAGAGAATAAATATATTTCGTTGTAATCACACACTTTACGCTTTGCGTTATTATTTTGTTTATATCAAATCTTTGAGCGCCATATTAAAAATACATATAGATTAAATATTTTCGTGTGCTATAGTAAATGTAAAAACAAGATTCAGTCATGCTGAACTTTATAAAATAATTGTAGAAGACAATATTGAGTGTGCCTTCCCAAATGTAGAAATTGCCTTTCGTATATTTTTAACATTAATGGTCACAAATTGCTCAGCTGAGCGTTCATTTTCTCAGTTGAAGTATATTAAAAATACCAACAGAACAACTATGCAACAAGGCAGGCTGGATGCCTTATCTCTACTAAGTATAGAAGCAGATGTGTTACGTAAGATTAGTTTTGAGGATCTGATCAAAGACTTTGCAATTAAAAAAAGTAGGAGAAAACTTTTCAAATATAAATGAAGTGGAAGTATACAAAAATAAACATTATTTTCCATCTTACTGTAAGTTTTGTTTCATTTCAAAAAATAAAATTTTATTTTATGGTTTATTTTTGTTTATATTTTGAATTACATATATATGGGGCACCAAAATCTTTTAAGTGCTTAGGGCCTCTAAAGGTCTTAATCCGGCCCTGCGTAACACATCTGCTTCTATACTTAGTAGAGATAAGGCATCCAGCCTGCCTTGTTGCATAGTTGTTCTGTTGGTATTTTTAATATACTTCAACTGAGAAAATGAACGCTCAGCTGAGCAATTTGTGACCATTAATGTTAAAAATATACAAAAGGCAATTTCTACATTTGGGAAGGCACACTCAATATTGTCTTCTACAATTATTTTATAAAGTTCAGCATGACTGAATCTTGTTTTTACATTTACTATAGAACACGAAAATATTTAATCTATATGTATTTTTAATATGGCGCTCAAAGATTTGATATAAACAAAATAATAACGCAAAGCGTAAAGTGTGTGATTACAACGAAATATATTTATTCTCTCGAAAGGGTTGTTGTTCACTACAAATTCAAACAATGAAAAAAAATAAATACTATATATGAATATATATAATTCAGTTTTCAACAGCTTATAGGCTATAAGCCGCGATTATAATAGTATAATAAATCCATGGTAAATCCGACAATGGAAAATTTCTGTGGTGCCCCCCTTCCCTTGATGCCCTAAGCACGGGCTTATTTTGCTTAATGGTTAATCCGGCCCTGGTAGCATGTCTATAAACATGTTTAAAAATCGATTAGACGCATATGTTGATAGATTGGATATAGTTTAAGGTAGTAAAATTAAGGCTTTGTGGTTCGGAACCCACGTAAAATTGTAGGTCCTCTCCGCCACCACGGAGGACATGCACAATACACAATTACGAACACAGTTAGGTAGATCAGCCATGACTGGATCCTAGGGTCTTTGTTGGTCTGAAACATTATAACATTTCAGGTTTGCCAACTAGTATTTTATATCTGAAAACAACGCTCTTCATATAAGATTTCAAAAGACAATATTTTAATAAATACATCTTCAGTTGCATACCTTTTTCTCCATACGAACTTGCCTAAACAGTAATTTTTGTTGGTGTTATTATGTTTATTTGTTGCCTGCTTAGACCTAGTTTAGTCTAAATATTATTGTTGTTGTTGTTGTTGTTGTTTAGCCGATCAGCCCACCCTGATCGAGCAAGCCGGCGGCACGCAGGTAACCGATCGCCCTCTCCGGAGTGGACCAGAGGTTCAGCGCACTAGTGATGTTGTGTTGTGTTCGTTGTTGTGCTAGAGCGGTACAGTCCGTCATAATGTGTTCAATTGTTTGTGGTGTGTCTTGGCACAGGTGGCAGGTGTTGTCTATGGAGTTGTCTAGTCTGTGTTTATATGTCCGTAAGTTTGGGTGATGTCCACATCGGAATCGTGCTAAGTTAACTCGATCCGATCTGCTCAGGCTGATCTCTGACCTGTTAATGGGTGGCGGCTTCGCACCTAGGACCGCATTCGGACCGAGTCGTGTCAGTGCTTTGTGGGTTAGGTGTGTGTGTATGTGTTTTCTGTACTGTGTGATGTCTGTGGGGCGTGGTATGGAATGGAGTATTTCGTTATAATATCTCTCTGGTGTTACCTTAATGGTGCGAGGTGTTGGTGCATGATTGTACATGTAGTGGCAAGGGTGTTGTGAGTTAGTTGTCGCTGCTGCCATGAATTGTGTTCCCCTCATGTCTAAATGTTCCCTAACTTTTAGTATTTTTGTTTCTGTGTGCAGGTGTTCTATTGGTGTTGTTTGAATGCATCCTGTAATGATACGAAGTGCGTTGTTTTGTATTGTTTGTAAGGTGTTTATGTGTGTGTTTGAGATAATGGGTGCCCAGCATGGGCTAGCATAGTCCATAACTGAGCGAATATATTGTTTGTATATGAGTGATGTTGTTTCCTGCTGGTATCCAAAGTTTGTGCCTGTTAGTACCCTAAGCGTGTTAAGTCTTGACGTACATTTGGTTTTAATGTCCTGAATGTGGTTTGCAAAAGATAATGATGTGTTGTATGTGACACCAAGTATTTTGGTTCTGTGAGTGTGTGGAATGTTGATGTTGTTTAGTGTAAGCTGTGGAATTACCTGGTGTTCTTTTGTGTTGCTTGTAAGCAAGGTGATGGTTGATTTTGTGGGCGCTACTTTGAGTCTATTGTGTGTGAGCCAGTCTTGTATACTGTTTATGTATGTTTGTAGGTTATTTGTAGCGGTGTCGATGTTGTTGTGGGTGGATGTTAGAGTGATATCATCTGCATATGATGATAAGGTAAGCTTGTTATCTATGGGTGTTGGAATGTCATGCATGTATAAGTTGAAGAGTGTTGGTGAGAGAACAGAGCCTTGAGGGACCCCGTTCGGAAAAAGCTTGTTTTTGGATGACTTGCCATTAAATGTGACATGTGAGTATCTTCCTGAGAGATAGTTGCTCAGCCACCTTTTGGTGTTATTGTGCATGTTTGTGTTGAGTATTTTGTTTATGAGAGGGAAGCGTGGGATAGCATCAAATGCTTTACTAATGTCTATTGTTGCTAATAGTGTACGTTGAGCTGGTCTTCTGGAGTTGATGCCATCCATGATGTGCTGCGTGAGGTTAGTGAGTAATGTCGTGGTTGAGTGGTGAGGTCTGAATCCATGTTGAGTAGGCGATAGTGGTATGTGTGGGTTGGTGATTTGTAAGATTAGTCTTTCTGTTACTTTGGAAGGTGTGCATAGTAAAGTAATGGGTCTATAGGAAGCTGGTTCTGTTGGATTTTTGTTTGGTTTGAGTAGTGTAATAATTTTACCTTGTTTCCATATGTCAGGAATAATACAGTGTTGGTATGAATATGTGCTGATATTTGTGAGAGCTAATATTCCTTGTGGGCCCAAGTGTTTAAGGTGTATGTTAGATATGTTGTCTGGTCCAGTAGCCTTCGAATTCTTAATGTTTTTGATGATCTTGGTGGTCTGGTCTGTATTGAAGGGTGTAATGGTCGTGTCGAGTCTGTAGGTTTTCTTGTGTCTGGCTGTTTGTCTGTCTGCATGTTTCTGGTTGTTGTCTCTGTTTAAGTGACTTATCTTTGCGTAGTGATTAACTAGAATGTTAGCTTGTTGTGTGTATGTTGGGATATTATTTTGGCTGCGACAGATAGCCGCGTGTGAGGTGTGAATGCCGCTGTTAGAGTGGGTAATGCTGTTCATAGTCTTGTATAGCCTGTATGTATCTGTGGAGTGGTTTAGTGTTGTTATGAATTCCCTGAATGTTTCTGTTTGTTTTTCTTTGAGTTTGTTGTTTATTTCTGTGTTGAGCTGTTGTATCTGCTGTTTTATGGCTTCTGTGTGTGGTGTTTGTGTGTTATATTTGAGGTTGTTACGTTGCCTTATGAGGTGGGCTATTTCTCTAGTGTAATTTGGGTTGTATTTCCTAATGTTGCCCTTGGGTATGTATTTGTTTGCATTATTGATAATCTGATTAAATGTCTTGAGTGTTGTATCGATGTTTATGATGGGTGTGCTGTTTAATGTGGTGAATTGTTCCTCAGTCTGTATTTTGAACTGTTCCCAATCAGCTTTCTTGTAATTTCTGTAAGTGTGCCTAAGGCTGTTGGGGCAGAGTGTAGAATGTGTTGTAATGATGATGGGCAGGTGGTCTGATGACAGTTGTTTTTCTGTTCTCCATTGTGTATGTGTTGCTAGTGCGAAAAATGCTCTGTATGAATTGGTCCACAATTAACCCACCCCTTATATCTCCAGTCTAACTATAGAGTAGATCAAGTCTAGCCTAGAGGGGTCAGCCTAGAGATTCCGGAAATGGTCCAGAGCGGGCAGATAAATTGAGGTCCACAGTAGGATTCCTCACAAGATTAGGTTAGGGCAATCTACCTTCACCTTTGTTAAGCTATGAGTTGATGCTGGGTCTTAGGCCACAATGTAGGCCTAACTTGTCTGACCCAGCTTAATTTAATGTTCTTAACTGTTTGGTGTTAAAACTCATATTAGTCACTTACTTTTAGTTATTACAGTCTCTCCCTTCTCCGGTTGTCTCATTCGAGAGCGCACTTTGCTGGTACGTCCTCTCGCCCCGTTCTTCGTTTTCGTTCCCCGTTTGTTCTCCTCTTCGCGGGGCTTCTCGTACCAGCGTTGTCTTGGTTTATTCCTCGGTTGGTTGAGCGGTAATGTATCCTTATTACCGAGCACGCTCCTCCCACACAGTATATAAATACTAGTATGGAGAATAACTGGTGAGCAACCAATTGGTTTCCTCCACCCAGTTATTGACATAAAAGGAATTTAATGATTGTTAGATTAACTACCTACCTACTCAGTGAACCATTTTCGTTACCTCCCAACTACCCACTCATCAGTTTTCCATATACTGGGGGCCCCGGGAGATAAAAAGTTTGGTGTCATTGTCACCAATTTTTGTCTGAGTGTAGACTAGCTAACTATTTAACTGTAAATGCCTGTTAATCTGATTAACAGTGCCTATCCTCACCTTCTCATTGAGAAGGTGTAGCATTTAATTAGAAGAGAAAATATACATCCATAGGATGAAACTGTCTATGGTCTTTACCATAAGAAAAGAAAAAATGAAAGTTAGAAGATAAAATTACAATTCCCCAGCATCTATTTTTTGTTGTAAAAATAGTCGCGCCTTTAATGCTGTTTGTCGCTGAGGTCTTGTGTCTGTCAATGTTGTAGTAGGATGCGTTACCACTCCTACTGTCAAAGGAATAGTTACTGGAAGTTCAGTGTCTCCAGTTGTTACTGTCAGTGGAGAAGGTTCTCCAAAGTCCATTGTTTTGGGTCCAGACTCTAAAGGGTACAAAAGAGAAATGTCTCTTGTTGTGTCACCCGTTGAAGTCCTTAATTTGACCACTCTTGTTACCCCGTCTGCCCCTGGTCTGAGTTCTGAAACTCTAGCCAGAGGCCAGTTTTGTCTTGGAGTACTGTCATGTATGAGAACAAGGTCCCCTACCTTTATTGTGTCAGACCAATCCTTCTTAGTCATTTGTTTATGTCTCTCCCTTAGACCCATCAAGTACTCAGTTTTCCACTGTTTAATGAAATGAGCTTTAACTCTAGTTAAATGTTGTAACTTAGTCTGGAGCTCATCATGTCGTTGAGTCCAGTTTGGGTCTTCTGAAGAGTCTATATTGTAGTCCGGCAGGAGACTAACTTGTTTTCCCCGAATCAAATGATTTGGAGTTAATGGTTCTGGGTCATTAATGTTGTCACTCACATAAGTGAGTGGTCTATTGTTAATGATGTTCTCAATCTCAGCCAGGAGAGTGAGTAACCCAAATAGTTTTCCCTATGGCCAAGGTAGGCCATAAGACACTTGTAATAGTTTTCCCTATGGCCAAGGTAGGCCATAAGAAAATGTTTAGCCCATGGCCAAGGTAGGCCATAAGACATTTAATGTTTGGCCCATGGCCAAGGTAGGCCAAAAGACCAAGGCTCATTGTTTTGGCCCATGGCTGAGGTAGGCCATAAGACCCTTGTAATTGTTTTCCCTATGGCCAAGGTAGGCCATAAGAAAATGTTTGGCCCATGGCCAAGGTAGGCCATAAGACCAAGGCTCAGTTGTTTGGGCTATGGCCAAGGTAGGCCACAAGACCAAGGTTCAGTGTTTGGGCTATGGCCAAAGTAGGCCATAAGACCCTTTTGAGTAACCCATGCAATCATTGCTTATGTTCAGATAGGTTGAGTGTATTTGTGGCACATGTAAAGAGTACAGTGTATATATACATATATATACACAGATTGCAAGGAATGCATGTGCCTGTCGAAAAAATCTGTTGAGTGATTCTTCCTTAAAAGAAGAATTGGATGTTTGGAGTTGTATGCATTTTAAATGCTTGTTCACTAATGTTGTTTAACTGGGGATCGTAATGAAATATTGGGGACAAGAAGAAATTACCAGAGAAGAGAGAGAACAGACAAAACAGTCAAGTTTAAATTTGGTTTAATCCCCACCAAGTACTTATGTGTCACTCAGGTCTAAGCTTATAAGAGAATGAGACTCCTTTAATGTAAATGTTTCCTAGTTAGGCCCTAGGTTGTAGACCTAATTAGGCTTGCTCAGGTTAGGCTTAGGCTAGACCATTTAGCCTAATTCTGCAATTTTTGTTAAGTAAGGTTAAGGTTTGTAAATTCCCCACACACGGACCACCAATGCGAAAAATGCTCTGTATGAATTGGTCCACAATTAACCCACCCCTTATATCTCCAGTCTAACTATAGAGTAGATCAAGTCTAGCCTAGAGGGGTCAGCCTAGAGATTCCGGAAATGGTCCAGAGCGGGCAGATAAATTGAGGTCCACAGTAGGATTCCTCACAAGATTAGGTTAGGGCAATCTACCTTCACCTTTGTTAAGCTATGAGTTGATGCTGGGTCTTAGGCCACAATGTAGGCCTAACTTGTCTGACCCAGCTTAATTTAATGTTCTTAACTGTTTGGTGTTAAAACTCATATTAGTCACTTACTTTTAGTTATTACAGTCTCTCCCTTCTCCGGTTGTCTCATTCGAGAGCGCACTTTGCTGGTACGTCCTCTCGCCCCGTTCTTCGTTTTCGTTCCCCGTTTGTTCTCCTCTTCGCGGGGCTTCTCGTACCAGCGTTGTCTTGGTTTATTCCTCGGTTGGTTGAGCGGTAATGTATCCTTATTACCGAGCACGCTCCTCCCACACAGTATATAAATACTAGTATGGAGAATAACTGGTGAGCAACCAATTGGTTTCCTCCACCCAGTTATTGACATAAAAGGAATTTAATGATTGTTAGATTAACTACCTACCTACTCAGTGAACCATTTTCGTTACCTCCCAACTACCCACTCATCAGTTTTCCATACTAGTGAGGGGGAACAGAACGTTATGTCTGGGGAGGAGTTTGAGTATCCTGCTTGATGTGGTATGTGTGTATGTTCTTCTGTATTGTTAAGAATGAAGAGGCTGTTTAGTTGTGTGGCTATGTTGGCGCCTCTGGTGTTGTTTTGGTTGTGCAGGTACCAACTAGTGTCTTTGGCGTTGAAGTCTCCTCCTAAGATGACATTAGTGAGAGAGGCAAGATTGTGTAACTGTGGATTGTAATTGGCTGGCACCTGAGGTGAACTATCTGGTGGGATGTAAATGTTGATTAGTGTGGTGTTGTGTTTTGTTTGTGTTTTGTGAGCATGTGATAATGTAGTGCTATGATCTATCTACTTGAGAGTTGCCCCGGTCAACTGAATCCTCGGTTAGGTCAACTGTACACCCTTGACGATTGGTTAGGTTACGTCATGATATTTTCGTTAGTGTTAACAAAAATATCACGACTTAACCTAACCAATCGTCAAGGGCGTACAGTTGATCTAACCGGCCATTCAATTAACAGGGGGCCGCACAACCCCCACACAGGACCACGACTTGTTTCTGTTTAAATGCAAAATTACAAAAAATGCTTATTTTTGTAAAAGTGATGCGGAGTGAAAAAGGACCCAAAACATTATTAATTTCTTATTTATGTACAAACCATCATTAAATTTCTTATTAAACATTATTATCGTCTTTATTAAACAAAACATTAAATTCTTATTAGACATTATCTTTTTTATGAAAAATACCAATACACGACTCTATTCAAAGCATTCAGAGTTAATTAAAGTTATATTTTGTAAATAAATGCAAAATGCCTTTAATTAAAGTGTGCCGCGGTACTCTGTAACAATATAGAAACTTCCATTTGAGTAATGACGTAAAAAGAAAACGGGGGACAAGTAACTCTGCTTTGGGGGATCAGAGGTAAGAAAGAATCAATGACTCACTCAGATTCCCGCGCAGGCTGAAAATGCTGGAAGCCCAATAATGTATATATACATACACTGTGCTTGAAGTCACATGATTTCATTGACTTTAGGTTAGATTTGTGGACGAAAAGAACACGGCAACTTGAGTTTGTGACGTCAAATGCAAATAAATCTCAGGTCCCCTCTTAACTGGGCCAACTGCGTAGTTCAACGGCTGAAGGCTTTGCCACGTTTAACACAAACACATGGCACCAGGGTCCTGACTTCAAACTTCTATCTTGAATCGAGCTATAGACTGGCTTATGTTTGAGTTCGCCACAACAGCGCTAGTCTAGGCCAATATAGGCCTGAAATTGCAATTAGGGTGGCCATTTAAAAAGGACACTGCGTATGTGGCCGTGTGTTAGCATATATATATATATATATATATATATATATATATATATATGTTAATGTACGGCCACATACGCAGTGTCCTCCTTTTTGGAAATTTGGAAATGGCCACCCTAAGAACATAAGAAATTTTTATAGTGGACACACTAGGGGCCACTTCGGCATATTGAGGTGGCTCCACTATGTAAAAACTGCCTGTACATTGGCAACAACCAATTTTTACAAAACTAATTAATTATCAATTTAAAACGAAAGATAGAATCTCTGGATCCAGAGGACCAAAGTCATAATAGGCTACTATCCACAAATATGTTACACTCTATATCTATTTATAACTGACATGTAAATATATCAGATCCAAAGAATCCAGTCAATTTCATTATGGTACCCATCAATACCAGTACCTTGCCAACCAAAAATAAGTCAGTCCATATCAATTGCGGACCAAGTCACAATTTACAACCATATACATTATAATATATATACTTAGGAGGAAAAGTGTAGGTGTGGCTGTAAAGACTGTACAGTAATGTAGAAATGTGTGTGCACCCATTTTGGGTCTCCCATTTAAAAATGTTTGTGGGGGTAAGTGAAAATCCTGAGTTTTTCAATACCTCACAGTACGATGGGGGTCACCATTTGGCAGAGGAATCTCTCTAAATGGAGTGTGTAAGGACAGAGAGTATCCCCTAACCCAAGATGCTGCCTCCCTATATCCCACAACACTTGTGTTGAGCTGTGGGATCTATCACCTAAATGCACATAATATATATGAAATAAACTAGTACCATTCATGCAATAAAAATGGGCTTAAATACTATCACCAGATGTCCCTTGCAGACATCAAACTATCCAACCTTGTTTTGAAAGAATCAAGTGTATTTGAAGTCACTACTTCTTTTGTCAGACTGTTCCAAAACTTAATTACTCTGTTTGTAAAACTATGTTTTCTTAAATTTGTTATACATCTTGGCTTAAATAATTTCATACTATGACCTTTAGTCTGGTTATTGTGATCTTTAATGAAAAGAGAATCAAAATCTATCTTATCCAACCCTTTTATCATTTTATACACCTCTATTATATCACCCCTTAACCTCCTTTTAAATGAGAACATGTTTAGATATGCCAGTCTTTCCTTATATGTCAATTGTCTTAGAGATGGGATCATTCTTGTTGCTCATTTCTGTACTTTTTCCAGTTTTTCAATATCTTGTATCAAATAGGGACTATTAAATTGAATACAGTATTCGAGGAGGGGTCTCATATATGAAATGTATAGTTGCTTTATAATATTGGGTGATTTGTATTCAATGTGTCTCTGCATGAGATTGAGTCTAGCATTTGCTTTATTTCTGATTACCATACAGTGATTTGAGGGTTTAAGTTCATTAGTCACAGTCGTGGTAGTATAAGATCAGGAATATTATTTAAGTTTTCATTTGTGAATACCAATGAGAAGTATTTGTTTAGTTCTTCAGTTATTTCAAGATCATCATCTATAGTTCTATCATCTGTATGGAGGGGGCCAATTTTCTTTTTCACTCTACTTTTCAAATTGAAGTGACTGAAAAACTTCTTAGGATTGTTTTTTGAATTCTTGACTAGGCTTTTTTCCAGGTCTCGTTTGCTATCTCTGATAGCTTTTGTTTTTTCTCTGATTGCTCTTTTTACATTGCAGTTTATCCAAGGTTGTTTTTTATTTTTTTCAGTTCTGATTTTACGCTGTGGGATATGCTTGCCTTTGTATGTTCATTATTATACTTTTAAATTTTTCCCACATACTAGTTACTGTCTGTTCAGGTTGTAGAATATCTGTCCAATTTATTAGACACAGATCATTTACTGGTCCATTTATATTTCCTCTTTTAAAATCTGGGATTTCTACTTTATTTTCACTAGGTCTTGAATTACAAACAATATTAAACTGAAGGATACAATGATCACCTGAACCTAGTGTTTCTGAAACTGAGATATCCTGGAAGGTATTTGGATTATTTGTTAGAATTAAATCTAGAATGGCATCGGCCCTGGTTGGCTCCTTTACTAACTGGGTTAAATCATTCTCAATTATACAGTCTAAGAATCTCTCATTACTTTCTGGTGTTTGTAATATTTCCCAGTCTATATGCCTATAATTGAAATCTCCAACAATAATAATAATATTGCTTGTCATTGCTTTATTTATTTCATCAATAAGTTTATTTTCTACATACTTATTTTCTTCTCTACTTTTGGGGATTCCTCCAACTGAACATGCCTCAGGTGGTCTATAGATACCCCCCCTATCCTGATTTTCCTGGCATTTTTATGCCCAATATCTATCCATACAGATTCAACTGTTTCTTCTTTAACAGAGGTAACTTCAACTGGATTCAGATTTGTCTTTGCATAAATAAATACTCCGCCACCCTCTGAATATTTACGTTCATAATAAAAAAGTTCATAGCCATCAATTTCATAAGTAATGGTATTATCTCTCTCACTAAATGGACTATTTGGTATTGTACTGAATTTTGTCCAAGTTTCAGTGACAATCATAATATCAGGATTTTCAATACCTATGTATGCCTTGAATTCATTTATTTTATCTCGGATACTTCTTGCATTTACATAGAAAAATGACAAAGAACCCTTGGAATAATTTGCTTGTAATTTAGTCTGGTTCTTGTTCTGTGATGGTATATTATTTGCAGACCTTTTTCTTTTGAGTTTTAATTATATTTTTTATTAGTTTATTGTTATCAAGAGTATTGGTATTTGTACTAATTTGGCCTATTCCTTTGGTTTTTAGTCAATTATATAATCTTTGATAGTAAATCAGTCCCTTTACTATTAAGGTGAATTCTATCTGTTATAGAACTCTCTCTCTCTTTCTTTTTTTTTTTTTTTTTTTTTTTTTTGTAGTTTGATATATGTAATTTTCATGCTCTGACATAGTGTCTTAAGCCTACTACTTATATATAGTGCTTGTGAGTACCACTTATTATTCTCATGTATCCTGGGAATTATACCTGTGATAGATGTTTTTAGGTTAGGTCTCCGTTCCTTTAACTTAGTTAATAGCTGTTTATATGATTCCATGATTTCTTCGGAGTGCTTACCCTTTATATCATTTCTACCTACATGTATAACCATATTCTTTGGTACAGTTAGGTCAATACCAGATCCTTTTTCTATAATTTTATTACTAATTCTATTTATCCCTGCACCTGGATAACAGTAAGCTATGCTACCTCTAGGTAATTTAGATCCTAGGCCCCTCACTTGAGAGTCACCTATAACGGATGCTGGTCCAAACACACCTATAGCTTTAGAATGCCTAAGTTTATATGAGTCTGGATTATTGCTAAAATTTTGTTTTATAGAAAATGAATGAAATCTATTTGTTAATTCTATTAAAACATTTTTATTTGATTTTAAAATCCTTGGTTTCCACGTTTTCTTTGGCATTTCCCACTCATTTGGCCTATTTTGCATTGAACTAGGCCCAACTAAAACATTGGGTTCAGGCTGTTTCTGAGTTCCAGCCTCATTTACAGTATTAGACCCAGGCCCAGGCCAAACTTGAACTGCAATATCTCTATAAGTTGGTCTGGCCTCTCCCTCACTAATAGACCCTCTGGACTTATTAAAATTTTTTATTACAGTACTACACTTGTCACAAAACCATATCAAGTTGACATTAAGCTTAGAAGCAGCATTTATACCTTTATATATATCATTTGTAAGGCCTTTGCAGCTTACCTGATACCAGTCATCACAGCTATCACATGCAATAGCTCTATCTTTACTCTTAACTTCCATTTTACAAACTCTACAGTCACTGTCAAAACCCATTTTTGTAGGGCTGGTTAACCAGACGTAAACATAGCTCAACATTCTGAGACAGTTGACCTGATGCACTTGTGAGGAATACCCTCTGTGCAGTTTGAGAGATGCTATCTGTCCTGGACTGTTGGTGTAAACATCTCTCTATTTTACAACACAGTCACTACTACCTACCTGTACCATATGAAGTATTTTATTAAAAAATCTTTCACATTTTATTAAAAACAGTAAAAATGGTATCTGAAATAATGTAGGAGTGCAAAGGCTGAAGGATTGCATAATCACAGACACAAAGAAGGGCCTGTTTCTTCTGGTTAAAACAAACCTGGATGCTGTAGTATGTTGCATAGCTATATGATAAGTCGGTATACTCAGATTATATGAACAGGAAGATTTTGATATTTGGCACTTGTTTGGAACAAAAATGAAAGAAAGTGCACTTGGATATATAAAAACATAATTGTTTAGGATAATAAAATTATAAAGATCAGATGAGGAGATTTTTTTTATAATTAGTGGAACCTACCTTTACCTGTTAAAGTTCATAGTATTTTCTATATAAAATATGGGCTATTTATTCAGTGTTCAAAATGAAGTGTCTTAAGTCTTGGTAGTTGGGTCTAGTGATGTTAAAAACATTTTTTTTGTGTCCATGTTTTTTGTCATTTTTTTTGTCATTTTTTTAAATTTTTTATTATTTTTTTTTTGTTTTTTTTGGTTTTTTTAATAATTAATATAGATATTGCCAATTTAATTATAAGGTATACTTTTGCAATGATATATATTATAAAAATAAATAAATAAATAATAAAATAGGCCATATGGTACCAGTATAGAATGTCCTTTTCAGCCTATTTACAGAAAAAACTGGCCTCTTTCTTGCACTGAAAGTCTTGTATCTTGAGATCCGTTAAACTTGCGAGAACACTGGCTGGGAGCTGACTGCCCATTGTCCAACCTTTCCAGGACTCTCCCATCCATGCCTCGGATTTTGAATCTCCCACTTAACTATCCTTTAGACCCGCGATGACATATTTTCCCCCCGAGACCATCCATATATATACATACACATACACCCATATACATACCGTATATACCAATATATACATAAATACTTATATACACATATTTATATCTATTATATACCCCATACACACGCATACATCCAGAATTCCAGATACATACGCATGCATACTCACATATATACCTACACAAACTCATACACCTCTATTTCGCCCTTTCATTACCTCCGAGATCATTTAGCATATACAGTAATATCCATACAGCCAAAAGAAACTGATTAAGCACAGACAGAGCAGCAAAGCTAGTATTTATATCCCAAAATGCAAAATTCCAAGAAAGTGAAGTTAAACAT
The DNA here is from genome assembly GCA_023014485.1 of Bathynomus jamesi. Classification (NCBI taxonomy): domain Eukaryota; kingdom Metazoa; phylum Arthropoda; class Malacostraca; order Isopoda; family Cirolanidae; genus Bathynomus; species Bathynomus jamesi. Next base: position 419,392 of record JAJOZX010001062.1, on the reverse strand, counting down.
GGTGCTACATTGGCTTCATCAACATCCAAATCTGCAATAAGTACCAGTACCTGTGATATTGAAACTATATGCTCTAATCAATCTAGTGATAATGATTCTTCAATGGAAATAGAATCAGATAATGAAAGTTAAACAGCATTAGGTTAACACAAAGGTTAAAGAAAGAGATAAATATTTTTATTTTATTATTTTTCTATTTGGAATATATATATATATCCCCGCAAGGGGGTTCTAAGCTCGTGCTCTTGAGTGCTCTTTGTGCTCGTTTGTACGTGCTTGTTCCTGGAGGTTTCACGTGCGCCCTCCCGGCCCTAGCACCCAAGGATGATGGGGCTCGACCCTGCAGTCCTTGTCATCCTTGGTCTTTTTCCACTTCGACTGTCCCCTCCACCCTTTCTTTTTCCTCTGTCTTTCCTCTCACTTTTTCTTTGTTTTTCAGCTGAGATATGCCCTTTAAATAGAGGCGAATCGGTTCTTCCTGAACTAAAAAAAAAAAAAAAAAAAATATATATATATATACACACACACACTGGTATTCTTGCCAATCACAATTATATATATTGTTTTATACCAGTATTATGTATTTATGTATATTATACCAGTACCTGTGATATTGAAACTAGCATATATGCTCTACCCAATCTAGTGATGATTCTTCCATGGAAATGAAGGTTAAACAACATTAGGTTAACAAAAAGGTTCAAAAAAAGGTGAATATTTTTTTTTTCTATCTGGAATATATATAGGTACTGGTACTCTTGCCAATCACAATTATGTATATTGTTTGAAACGAGGAAGAATGTTTTATGTTCTAGTTAAAAAATATATATACATATAAAAAATGAGGGTTTGTTTTTCCTTTCTATTATATACTTTTTGCGTGATTCAATTTTTCTAAAAGATGACTATATATACTAGGTATAACCGTATAAGCATGGTAATATAGTAAATTATAGGTAATACTAATATACTTATTAGATTAAAGGAAGAAAAATATGGAATAAGTTTAAAACAATAAAAAACAAAAAAACAAAAAAAAAGACTATCTTCGTTTTAAACAAAAAAAAACTTAAAAAGACAATAAAAAATGACTCACATCATAGTTGGGTCAGACTTGATTTTTCAAGTTGACTCCCTGTCAGTCCCTGGGCTCTGAAATCAAGGTGGGACCCCTGAAAATTTTTGGCTGGGAGTTCCAGATTCCTGATATTTTTTGGCTATTGAGATCTCAGGATTGTACCTGTTGAGTTTGAAATAGATTGTTTATGAAAAAGGGTAAATATTCTGCTGAACTCAAACTGACAGTTCAGGGGTTTATTTTAATGGTCATCTGGGTTGTCCATTCATCTGAGACTACGAAGTATTTTAAATTAACCATTTGTAATTTAACCCCTGGGGTTAAAATTAATGGCCCATTAATTTTAACCCCAGGGTTAATTTAGAATACTTAGTTGTCTCAGATGATCTGGATGACTTAAAATAAACCCTTGCAATTTATGATGAAGATATTTTTCTGGCCAATTCTGATGCACTTTGAAAGATCAAACATTTGAGGGTTAATATGTTTTAAATGACATGGGCTGGACCTGTAAATTAAAATAACTTTTTATGAGGTAGTTTTAGTCGCTTTATTCAAATTTGGGTAAATTTATAGTATTACATCCGTCTCCCTTTGGAGGTGAAATTTATGTTTTTCCTATGGTTTTTGATGTGTTTTGAACGAATCTGACCTTCAAAACCATCGGAAATGACTCGTTTTTGAGAACCCCACCCCCAGCCGGCAATGTGGAGGAAATCACAGAAAATGAGTCATTTCCGACAGTTTTGAAGGTCAGATTCGTTCAAAACACATCAAAAACCATAGCAAAAACAAATTTCACCTTCAAAATTGACCTAACCTAACCTATCCTGACCTAACCTAACCTATCCTAACAACTAAACCTAACCTATCCTAACCTAAAAGAAAAACAGGAATTACCTTTAAAATCTAAGACAGAATAATCACAGTACCGTCTTTTCTTCATTTTAAGCACAACGTAACTTTTTCTACAACGCCACAGTTTCTGGTCTTGACGATATGTGCACTCCATTTTACAATGTGGACACTTCACTACTGTCGGTAGAACACTGTGAGCACGCAGAAACTCAACACTTTTTTTCTAAATTTTCGTAGAAAGCAACAATACAGCGGTAATAATCAAACAAGCACGTGTCACACGAAGCCACTCCGGTAGCAAAGTAATTCAAATTTGAAATGGATGGAGCGCAGTGATTGGGCAGACATGTAACAGTCACACAGGCGAATGTACGAACACACAAACGAACGTACAAACACACACTAGATACACACCAAGAAAATGTTTATATCTCAAAAACAAAGCATTTGCGACGGAAACGCTATAGAAGGAAAGTGTCTAGAATTAAAAAATCTACTTAATGAACATATAATAATTGCTGGATGTTAGACGGGTGTAATACTATAATAATACCCAAATTTGTCACTCATTTTTTGTAAATGCATATTAATGGTGAAAATTATGATACTAATAATATATATATAAATACACTAATTTTTGGTCTGATGAGTATAATTTTGGGCTATTTTTTCGCTACTCTGTGACTTAATTAGTTTGTTGATTTCTGTTCTGGCTATTTTTTTTTTTTTCTAATTGGATTCAGTTTGGTGGTGTTTGTGATAGAATTATGACATGCCATTTGTGTGGTTTTGACTTTGAGAACTTGATTCATCATGTGGCCAAGATGAAGACAAAGCATTGGATGTTTTTATCAATTACAGCGTTATTCTCTCATCTTTAAATTGCCCAAAATGTGACAGTGAGTGCCTAATATGAAAAGATCAGAAGATATTTAGGTGAAATAACCAATATTAACCTGTTAGGTTAATTGAATGGTCATTTTCTGATAGTTGCTGGACAGCATTTTTTAATTTTTTTTTCTTGGTAATCCATACTTTAGACAATTCTAAGAAACTTTTCTTCTATGAGTTTCCTCAGCAGATGACTGATTACTGAGATATCCATAGATAAAATTGATATATATCCAAGAATTTTCTAAGTCCAAAACTGTCTTCTGTGTCTCTTTTGGGACTCTCTCGTTCATTTGTTTGTGCATTTCTCAAGGGAATGTAACTGCGTATGTGCCACTGATTTTAATTTAATAGCTCACTTTAGCCATGGCATCAGTGTGTGGAGGCTGCATTCTCACTTACTACAAAATTATAGCTCGATTCTACCAAAAGAACAGTGAAACAGTTGCTTTTTTAAGGAACATGGTATTTTGCCACAGTCTGTTGTGTGTCCTAAGTGTAATAACCTTTGTAATTATCGTGAAGACTGCCATCAGTGGTACTGTGATCACAAAGTAAAGATTCCAAAAATGAAAAAAAATGCCATGCTTGTGGCTTTGCAGTGAGCGATTACAAGGGTTCATTCCTTGATAAGATCCACTTTGAACCATGGAAGTTATTATTGTTTATCAATGAATGGCTATGGAAGCAGTTTCACCACAATCAAGTAATTGAGAATCTTCATACATCTAGCCAGATGAGTGTGAATTGGTGAAGTTTCTGTTCCGAGGTGACATATTTTTATATTTTGTATGGACAATCGGGAGTCTATCGGGGGCTCTGGAATTGTAGTGGAGATGGATGAGTTGAAGGTTGGCAAGTCAAAATACAGAAGGGGGTGAGATTTACATAACTTCCTACGCCAAGCAGCTCAACTTTATCCTCCCCAATCAGCGAATCAGTGAACTTTAGCCTTCCACCTTGTGGAGCCCCTGGTTAAGGAAACATGGCTATGATAAGGTTAGGTAAGCATTCTTTGATCATCTGATTCTAAAATTTCTGATGAAAAATGTTTTTTTGGTGTGTTTTTAGGTGGTTCGAATGATTTTGACCTGTTAGGTTCATTGAATGCCCAGTTAGGTCAACTAAATACTTGGTAAGGTTAATTGAATGCCTGGTTAGGTTTAGTCATGATATTTTTGTTAAAACTAATGAAAATCACACTAACTCAAAAATGAGTGATTTGCTATAGAAATGATGGTCAAAATCATTCGAATCACCTAAAAACACACCAGAAAAAAAAACACACTGGTGACTATAAAAAATTGACCAATTCAATGCCCCGTTAGGTCAACTGAATGCCTGGTTAGGTTAATTGAATGATTGGTTAGGATAAGTTGTGATATTTTTGTTAGTTTAAACAAAAATGATGAGAGCAAACTTTTCTGGTTAGTTTTGAGATGTTTTGCACATTTCCTGTGGTAATGTGTCATTTATGAGATCTCGTAACATGAACATGTTAGGTTATGCTTCATTGTATAAAATGTAGTCAAAAATACATTTTTCAAGTGTATTTTGGTGTGCTTTGTTTGAATATGATAATATGACCTTCATTTCTTGTGCAAATGAACAGAAATACAGTTGTCATTGCATGGCCCAAACACATATTTCTGTTCATTTGCACAAGAAATGAAGGTTATCTTTGAACAGAGCATACCAAAATACACTAGAAAAATGTGTTTTTTATTTCAACTTCAGGCTGTCATTTGTGACAATTACCATTGGAGTCTTGTGCAAACAAGCAGTTTTTGAGATTTTCAGTTTTTATATTTGAAGAATCACAAAATTAGAAACTAAATGAAGGCCAGATTCCTTCAAAATACATCAAAATTAGCTAGAAAAATATTTACTAGTGAGGCACAATATAACCTAACACTCTAACTCAACCTAACTTAACCAAACAACCTAATCCCACCTAGGCTATATATATATGTGTCGGGTGGGGTGAGCTGAGACAGTACCCAATTAACCCATGTAAAGTTGTTTTTTAATCGTGTATAGTGCTCATTCAATAGTCAGTGTGTTCACTATAAATAACATTATCACACATTATCCTAGTGTAGTTTGCATTCCCCTACATTATCCTAGTGTAGTTTGCATTGCCCTACATTATCATAGTGTAGTTTGCATTCCCCTACATTATCATAGTGTAGTTTGCATTCCCCTCATTATCCTAGTGTAGTTTGCATTCCCTAACTTTGTCTGCGTATACCTAATCAAATAAAAATAAAACGCTAAAACTAATGAAAATATTGCAACTTAACCTAACCAATTGTCAATTTATTTATATATAGAAATAAATTGGGCTATGTCATGGTCAATGTTGTAACACCGCTTCCTGGAGATCAGCAAAGTTAAGTGACATTGAGTCTGGGTAGTAGTTGGATGGGAGACTGTCCTCCACGCCCAGATTATGTAGCGACCTGTGGTTCAGATCCCACGTAAAGCTGTAGGTCCCCTCCATCATATAATCTTAGATGTTGTGAAGGAGGTTAAACAACCCCAATAAAAAAAATATATGTATATAAATTGATGATTGGTTAGGTTATCATAATATTTTGGTTAGTTTTAACATTTTATTTGATGGATTCATTTAAATAATGTCTCCTAAAGATCCTAGTGTAGTTTACATTCCCCAACTTTGACCTAGTGTAGTTTGTCTCTCCTTTTGCATCAGGGGGATGTAAACTACACTTGCTCCCAAATTTCCCATTATAAATTGTGAAGTTGGAGTGAAATAATAAAAATCGAAGTACACTTCATTATTTTCATTCACTGTAAATACTTAATTAACTTAATTCAATATATACAGGGTGGTCCAAAAGTCCTGATCTATTAAATGCTGAAATATTTTTTATTTTCTACAGGCCATAGATGATGGATGTACAAGAATGTGTGATTGTAGTAACACTATGTATGCAAGGGAAGAAGTGCAAAGAAATTCAAGAAAAATTCAAAAGATTTCACAAACTAGGACCTACAGACAAAGCAATTCATGAGCTGGTCAATAAATTTAAAAGAACAGGATCTGTTCACCTAATGAGGCAAGATCTGGACAGCCAGGTGTATCTCAAGAAATTGTTGAATTGGTAAGAGATGCCTTTGAAACAAAACATAGAATGTCAACTTGCACAGCATCATGTAGACTGAGCGTACCAAAAAGAACAGTTACCATATTCAGGTGCTACACGAGTTACACAAAGAGGATAACACTGTGTAACACTGATTCTGTTTATATAGAATTTTTTGTTTTTATATGCATTTGTGGATGCTGAGTCCAAATCTGGCCTTGGTTTGTGTGTATCATCAATGGTTTCAGAGATAAGTCATTTTTCATGTTTTACCAGTATAATGTTGTTATGGGCCCAGCAATATCAGAATAATCAGGAATTGTTGAGAACAATCTTGATGTTCGTTGACAGTTTCTTGCTCTAGAAATTGCCTCAAAACTTCCACTGTGCTATATAAAGAAGAGCGCAGAGTCTGCTAAGTCAGTAAGTGTGAGCACACAAAAAAAGCAGGTTGTTTGTCTGATGGTTACCAGCACTGAGGTACTGTGTTTCTGTGCTTCTCTGTGCTGATGATTTGAGTGTTATCTATCCTATTTTATTGCGAATATTATTTCAGTATTGTGAATACATCCTTTTTCTGGAATCTGTAATCTGTTGCAGATTTAATAACTCTTCTCTCTATATCTGCAGGTTATGATTAATGTAGTACAGTTTGGTAAAGAGAATGGCAACTAGAGCTTGTAAACACTCGCCAGATATATTCTGCTACGTTTGTGGGTATTACATAGGCCCCAAGCAAGTATTGCACAAGATTGTGAAAAGCACCAACTTCTGGATCGCGTATTGGCTCTATTTTGGTATGCCTATGTATGGGTGACCAAGATAAGCCCTGGGCACCCCATGTGATCTGTAGAAGCTGCTGCTCCACACTTGAAGGGTGACTGCGGGGAGTATGCAAGGCAATGCCCTTTGCAGTACCCAGAATATGGAGAGAACCAGAGAGCCACCACAACGATTGCTACTACTGCATGGTAGATGTTTCTAAGTACAGGAAAGTTAAAGGAAGGCAGACTCTTCAGTATCCAAGCATAGTGTCATCCATAGCTCCTGTAACCACATGGCGAAGGTCATTCAATACCACATCCACCAGAACAGGTATCTATCCATTACTTTACCTTCTGTATTTACAGACTGTGGGTCATTATGTGTCAATTTTTTTTAGTGCTGATGCTCTTCTACATATATAGCTATGCCTATATTTTGTTTCTTTGCTTTGCAGGTTGAAAATGAGGATGCAGCTAGCTCATTTAAGATGTTGGCTGGTGAGGACAGTCATGATGAAGAATATACAGTAACTTTCAGTACAAACCCTCACTTTCCAAATCAGAGGGAATTGGACGAATTAATTAGAGATTTGGGTCTGACGAAATCAGGGTCTGGGCTTCTGACCTCCAGACTCAAAGAGTGGAATTTGCTTGGAGAAGACTGCAAGAGCACTGGGTATTATTATAGTATTACACCCGTCTAACATCCAGCAATTATTATATGTTCATTAAGTAGATTTTTTAATTCTAAGACACTTTCCTTCTATAGCGTTTCCATCGCAAATGCTTCGTTTTCGAGATATAAACATTTTTTTGGTGTGTATCTAGTGTGTGTTCGTACGTTCGTTTGTTTGTTTGTGTGTTCGTTACATGTCTGCCCAATCACTGCGCTCCATCCATTTCGAATTTGAATTACTTTCGTACCGGAATGGAACACTCATTCCACTCATTCAGAAGTACATTAGGCCTGGCTCTGTGATTTATAGTGATTCCTGGGCTGCCTACAAGACTATAAGTGATTTAGGTTAGGTCAGGTCAATTTTGAAGGTGAAATTTGTTTTTCCTATGGTTTTTGATGTTTTAAACGAATCTGACCTTCAAAACCATTGGAAATGACTCGTTTTCGATTGCTGGGGGGGGGGGGGTCTCAAAAACGAGTCATTTCCGACGGTTTTGAAGGTCAGAGTCGTTCAAAGCACATCAAAAACCATAGGAAAAACATAAATTTCACCTCAAAAGGGAGACGGGTGTAATACTATAAATTTACCGAGCACTGTATACCAAAAGCAGCATGAAGAGTTTGCAAGGTTCTACGATGTCAATGGCTCTCTCTGTTATTGCAGCAAGGTTAATGGTTTATTCACAGCTATTGGGTTAACACATATACCCTCAGAGTGGTGCCTGTTTATTGACAGTTCAACTTGGAGTTTAAAAGCTGTTCTACTCCACAATGGGAACAAATATCCATCTATACCAGTTGCACATTCTGTTCAAATGAAAGAGGACTATGAAAATGTCAAACAACTGCTCACTCAAATCAGGTATGAACAATATAACTGGGACGTGTGTGGTGATTTCAAAATGATTGGTTTCCTGTTAGGTTTACAAGGAGGGTTTACTAAATATTCATGTTTTCTTTGCCTGTGGGATAGCAGGGCTTCAACTGAGCACGAAAAAATAGTTCAGTGGCCTCCACGTGAAGGACTGCAACCAGGGAAAGTACAATGTACTCAGGGAACCTCTTGTGAAGACTGACATAGTTCTGCTACCATCTCTCCATATTAAGTTGGGTCTAATTAAGCAGTTTGTAACTGCATTAGATTTTGGAGGGGAAGTTTTCCAACAGATTCGGGTCATGTTCCCTAAACTCTCTGAGGCCAAAGTCAAGGCTGGCATCTTTGTAGGACCACAAGTCAAGGCGCTGTTGAATTCAAAGAACCTTGAGGCCAAGATGACTCTGATCGAAAACGAGGCTTGGTGTGCTTTCCGTGATGTGGTTTGTGGGTTTTAAGGCAACCATAAAGCACCAAACTATAAGGAGTTAGTGTCAAACTTGATTAAGTGCTATGACAAAATGGGGTGCCGTATGTCTTTAAAATTATACTATCTGCATTCACATTTAGACTTTTTTCGTGATAACCTGGGTGATGTGAGTGAAGAACATGGCAAAAGATTCCATCAAGATATTCAAACGATGGAGAAAAGGTACCAGGGCCATTGGGATGCTTCCATGATGGGAGACTACGTATGGTCGCTGATCAGAAAGGATAAGAATGTTCATATGCGGAAGTCGCGTTCTTCAGTGCATTTTTAAGGAATGCACACTGCATAACGAGGCTTGTTATTCTCTTATTGGTTCTCCTCATGATATATATTATATCCTTTGCACCATTTTGGGTTTGTCAAACAATTTTGGCTCAATAAACATTAATTTCCAATAGTGTTTTTATTTTCAGAAAATATTTGTTAGCCTTCTTTATATACTTTGACATATGAAAAGTGTGATAACCTATATTTTTGAAACGGTTGATGATAGAGCAAAACCAATATCATTTTTGGAATCAGTACCCCAAAATCATTAAGAAATGACAGAAAAATCACAATAAACAGAATATTTTTCAAATTTTGTTACCTGGTGTAATCCAAGATGAACTGCCATGTGCATAGAATTGATTGAAAAAATGCTAGGTGCATTTTTGCATTTGAACGAATGAAATTCACAATTTCTAGAACATATTTCATAACAGTCATACCTAAAGTACTTGCTTACCAAATGACGACAGTGAATAAAGAGAGAGACAGGATACTTGGGATCCGTGTCAAGAGCCCAACTAGGCCTCATTTTGTCCTACCATAGCTGGTCCTCCATCTTTTGCAACACTGACAAGTTTATTCAATAGTACTTGAGCATTTGATAATGCCTCGTCAAGTGCGTTCTTTATGTCAACCCCTCTGGTGGTTTCTCGTAGGGTCATTAAGTCCAAGAGTTCTTCTTTCACATTTCCATCGCCAGTAACATAACGAACAAATACTGTCAGTTGAGGGTTATCTTTAATATCTGTGGATTCATTGAGGGTCAAACTGAATGCAACAGAATTCTTCAAATCACTGCAATGAGCATGTAATTTCGGCACTGATCTGAGAAATATGTCTCTCTGTAGTGTGGCAGGAAATAGAAATACTTGCTATTTGTTCTCGAAGCATTTGTGTTATCTGGAGTGAGAATTGCAGTAACATTGGCAATATTCTTCACAAATTCTACACTACTGTAGGGGAGTTGAACACGAGCAATATTCCATGCCATAACAAAACTAGCTTCAGTAGTTAAGTCAGCTGTCTTACACAATGATGAAAGTACAGTTTGTTGGGCAACTAGGCTAGATTTCAACATTGTTAACTTAGTCTTCTGCAATTCTGATTTGGGAGGAAATTCTGTAATAAAATTTTTATGGTTAGTTTCATGATGATGCTTTAAGTTACTGGCTTTAAAGTGATTGAGTGCCACGTGGCAGATTAAGACACACAGGTTTCCCACCCCTAACACTAAAGGCAAAGCTCTCCTCCCACTCCTGTTTAAAAACTCTATTTTCTTCTTCTTATTTCCATTTCTTACACTTTGTCTGCCCAGTCATTTTAATCAACTAAGGAGTTGTATAACTTGTGTAGCTGAGAAAAATAGCCACTATTTGATCTCGTTACTACACGTAGGCTGCAGGGTAGCTTGAGGGGTACTGGACACTGGTGAGTGGCGATTGGTGTTAATTACGTAATTATCCTGCTTAGTGCCTGTCACGCAAAAGAAATTGTCATACGTATGACACATTTTATTGTCAATTCAATTTTTCCTTGTTTTTTTTTCATATTTTTTTTGTGAAAAAAAAAAAAATATTTGTATTATGAATTTTGTCTTTTATGATAAATACAATAAAAACCAAAATTGTCTCACAAGCTGGGGTTTGGTCACTGTTGTACTATTATTTCAGCAAAGTAGATAGGGACTTTTGGACCACCATGCATACATATGCATTTTATTTCAATTATATGCTTTACCTTGTGAAGAAATCAGACAATTTACTTGGTGGTAAACTTCTGCAACAATGCAACCAACCAAGGTTAGAGTAACCAATAAGAGTTAATATTTAGCAAAAATATTTAACAAAAAATATTTTATCAAAATTCCCAAATGCTTTATATTAAAACAAAAGTGTAAATATTAAGAGCCTTCAGTTTGTAAATATTTGAAAAAGAGCAAGGTTTTACGAAAAAGCTTATTAAGGGTTTTATTATATTTTGCCTATAAGGTTAAGTGTAAGTATAGGAAGTTAATTAGGTATTAAGTTCTAATTAATTCCAGATAGGACTTTTTCAAGGTAAGACTATTTGCATAAAAATCAAAAGAATATGATCATTTGATCAGCTATTAAAGTATAATAGCTTTTAAGAGAAAAAGCAATTATTCAGAATTAGAATTTGAAAGGAAAATAAGAAGCTCGTAAAGCAATTATACAAAATCATTAAATGACCATATTGCTGATGATCCTCCACCTTATTTAACACTTGTACAAATTAAAAGATGGCCTACTAAAGAATCTATGCCCTTCCATAAATTTAATGTAAAAGTTGAGCTCACCAGCATAGGTATATAATTATAAGTGTGTGTGTGTGTAAAAGATTAAGGTATTTTGAAGTTTCACTTAAAGTGAAATATCAGGAAAAGTTGAATTATACACCATTGAATTTAAAGATAAGGTGAGTGGTTTATCTTTCCCATTGAGCTTCATTGATTTTTTCAGGTAGAGAAAATTACTGTGATCAAACAGAGGATGTAAAATAATTTGCCAAAGGAATTATAGAGAGATTATGAGATTTGATTGGTCCATAACACCATAAGAAGTTACGTTCATAAGTTAATGATTTTGAAAGTTAGAGGTGTTATTGAATGCATCCTTCTTAACTTGAGGGATGCATGTACTCTTAAATGAATGTTTCCTAAAAAAATAATTTACAAAAATGCAGAGATACTAGATAACTCCAAATTCTAATAAAAAATAAAAATGACAATGATTGGTAAAATTAAATGAAGGTAATAACATTTTTAAAAAGTCTGCTATAAACTTAAATTTGCGAAAGTACAAAGTGTAAAACCAAAATATATTTGGCATTCAAAGTACTAACAGTGAAATTTAGCATTAAATTAATTCTAACCTGAATCTAAATCAATCAAGAAATTAATACAAGCAGTTGAATTTATTTCTAAATAATGTCTAAACAGATTTCCTGTAAAGAGTTTGAAAATTAATACATTAGTAAGAAATAAAAATGAAGTTCTAAGTCACAAAAACAATCATATAATAAAAGTAACTAAAAGTCTTTAATACTTCATTCAAATAAATAAATAAATTAAGCGCAAGTATTTCCCCAGTTCACATACACTCATTTAAGTTGGTTGTCTTATTTACTGCGTCTCATATGGTAAATAGACAATAGTGTATGGTATTTAATAAGGATGTTCACTAATTTAGGATTGAAATTGGGGATCCCATAACAATGCCATGAGGAGTGGGACAAAATATTAATTTAAAAAAAATTTAAAATGTGTTTTAAATTTTTTTTTGCCTGTTATTTCTTTTGTTTTCACAGTAAGTTGGATGGAGGTGTGCAGAAACTTTAAGAAATTATAAATCATAATATTTGTTTCAATTTAGTTGCAAGTATCATACTTGTCAGAATGCTTTGATTTTCAAATATTTTTGGACTCTACCCTAGTGTATATTTTTTGTTTGAAATATAAAAGAAGTTGAAAAAAGTTAAGCATATGCTGTAGCCTGTATTCCTATAAAAAAAACTATATAGGGTTATGGTTTACTGCTGTCACCCTCATCCATTGGATGTTTGTGGAGGTCTTCAAAAAACCTCATTAAGTAGTGTTTTTTTTTGGTTAATGTTTATATGCCTTTGGTATTTAGTGCTGCCTAATGGTAAAGAAGGAAATTACCATACCTTATTATTTTGTTGGGCCTCGCTTCTGGTTGTAGGGCGCGTGGCTCTCTCTCAATGTAGGTGATGGAGTTACGTAACGAGTTTATTCAGTTTAATTAATAAGGCATTCACTACACTTAAATACCTGAAGGAATAGGCCTATCCTTTTCAGTTATTAGTTTTGTATTATGAGGTATTCACTCAGAACTTACAGGAAGATTAAGAACATCTCCCTTTCTTAAAGCATCACTACCGTATAACTAAGCAGCTCTGAGATGAGCTAATATAAAATTCCTTTTCTTAAAAATTCGCTGACTTTACAAAGTCCCCAATGTCTAGTTTTTTTTTTCATTATTTCTTCTCTCAAAGTAATTTTCATGAGTCAACAATGGAAAATTTTGATATGAAATAATACATTTTTCTTGTTATGCAGGCCCAAATGCCTACATATGGGGTTTTATGTATGGCAATTATTTCCATTCCCAATAGGCTTTGTTGCTAATTCCAAGGCAATTTTGTAGTTATTTAATTCAATAAATTTAATAATTTGTATTTAATTAAGAAATAAAGGTACCATATTGTAGGCATGTATAGTTTTTCTATAGATCCTAAGTTTAATTAAAAGAAAGTATTTTGTAATATATGTTTCATGTTTTTACAATATATAAAAAGTAATTTATTGAAACTATATATTTATTTTCTATGTAAACAGATTTTCTATAGCTATAACAAAAAAAAAAAAGGAAATTTTTTTTTTCAATACCTGGCCTAGTCCAATATTAAACGGGCATTTAGGTAACTGAAAGCATTCAGAAAAGATTCTCTGTCATTAGAGTTAATTCTCCTGAAAGAATGTCAAAAATGAAATATACAGTATATAGTATACTAGAAATTAGAAATTTATACTAGGTATATATTGTATACTGGAAATTAGAAATTTTTGTCTTTTTAATAAAAAAAGCCTTAGAATCTCCCATTCAGAGCCTATTCAAATCTAACTACCCTTATTTAGGTGTAAATTCACATTAGCTTAGGCTAGACCTGCATCACAGGTTAGGCCTAGACATAGGCCTAACCAAGGAGAACAAACAGAAGTTACATTATGTCAAGTGAAAGAAAACTAGAAATTGAAAGACAGCAAGAAAGGTTAGTAAAATACACAGGTTTCAGTTTGCCAGTACAGTCCTGTCGCATCTTACACAGGTGTTTCATTCCGAAGAGGGTGTGTAAAGCCAAAAACACGTATAGTCAAAATTACCCTTGAAAATCCCTTAAATCACCCATAAAGTACATGGTTAACCTGAACAATGTGTCTCACTTCATTAGCAATGGTAGGGAAACCCTTGAAATCAATCATCCAATCACTCCAAGGGGCTTGCCAACATGCATTGACCAATTCAGGCTTGATTGCATCCATTGCCTCTTGAATATAAATGATGCAGTCAGCAATATTGAAGGACTTCCAACACTGCATTACATCAAGGTTGGGATCCGCATCCATAGCGCTGCATATCTGGGTGAATGTAAGCTGCGTGTATGTCACCTTGAAACAGTGAATTACACCTTGGTCGAGAGGGTGGAGGATGGAGGTGTTGTTGTTGGTGGTGGTGGTGGGGTGGGGGTGGGGTGGGGTGGGGGGTTGGAGCCAACTGCGTAAAGTTAAATGTGTGTAAGATGCAACATGACTGTATAGTATATGGTAAGTAGAAACAAATCTAGGACCTACCTAGATTTAATTATAAAGTTTGGGCTGTTCCTATTTACAAAATAGGTCTAGAAGTTTTAATATATGAACTTAGTTAATTTATAAAGGACAAATGAGAATTATAGAATTTACTGAATAAATATTGTAACCATAGATACGGTAGTCATCATTAATTAATTTCATATGGATATGTAGGGTAGTTAAAAGTTTTTCCTTCAGAGGCTCTTTACTGTTAATTTGCAATCAGATAAGTTTACTTCAGGAAGACATAACTCTTGAGCTTCTGCTTTGTTTTCTCCCTTCATACCAGATAAGAAATTGTCTATTTGTAAATACAAGTGTTATCAGTTTTGAGATGTATGGAGATTAACATCAAGACAGAAGGTCAGCTGGATTGTAGTGACTTAATTTAGAAAGAACATTTAGCTATGGCTAAAGTTAGTGATGATAACACAAGCTAAAGATAGGCACTTAATTACACCTGTGGGCCACTTTCTTCTAAGCTTCCACCAGAGGGCTGGAATGTTATCTATCACTGCTGTTTTGGGAAAAAGGATGGTGGTTAGCCAAATAGCTAAATATTCAGCCTGCAGAATTGGTAAAGAGAGCCTGATTTCAAGGTTTATTAATACCTGAATGCATTAGAGTGACATCCACAAAGGCAAGGCCTGCAAGTTCTTAAATACCCCTACATAGCATGGCTGAGTGGAAAAACTCTTCAAGCTAAAGGACTTTAAGATTGTTGACCATATGCAATTATTATGAAAAGAAGATTAAGCACATGTGTCACAAAATTTAGTACACCTTTTTGGTAATGATGCAACTGGACTGAACTTTAAAAGAAATGGTTCAGACAACTGTTTTTCAAATTTTTTCAAGCACGGGATGGGAATTAATGGTTTCTGGAAGGAGAATCTCCTTCTATTAGGATATCTGGGAGGTCAAATGATTCTCTCCTGGGTGTCCTATTGCCAGTTGGACCTGGTTGAGGGTCATCAGGATCAACCACATCCACAGATGATGTTGAAGTTGAAGCAGTGGGGGCTGTTGTAGTCTTGAAGTAGCTGTCAATTTTTCTGTTTCTTTTTGCTTTCTGCAAATTCTCTGAAATATGGCAGGACTTTGTCTTCGAAATGACAGATAGCAAGCTCAGTAACTTCAACATTAGGGTGCTTGCTTGCAATGGCCTTCACCTTGCCCCAATGTAACATTAATTCTTTGACTTCAGCAGAAGTTATTTTCTCTTCTGTTTCATCTTCCTCCTCACCAGCATTTGACCCTGACTCTGATTTCTTGGCCAACTCCAGAAGATCTTGTGCAGTCATCTCCTTTCCATGGTCTGCAAGAAGTTCTTCAATGTCCCCTTGATTGACTTCAAGGCCCATGTCTTGACCAGTGGTGGGCACCATTAACCAAAAAGTTAACTTCGATAATGATAATCCGTTAACCCCAATTTTTAACTCCGATAACGATAATCTGATAATTTTACTACAAAGTTAACGATAATCCATTAACGATAACTATTTCTTTACTAACATTTAAAAAAATCAAGGAAAAAAGCTTTAAAACCCATAGAAAATGTTTGGTTATGCAAAATCCAACAATAAATAGGTATTTAACTGTATTTTTATCAAGTTTTGCAACTTTTTTGCTTAATAACTTTTTTTTTTATTTTTAATAAAAAATGTACTGATTACACGTTTTGAAACCCTTGTAACCACTAACCATTAACTAAATTTTAATTTACCAGAGAATTATTATGGTGGGAACTGAAAGGTGAAATTAAATTTTAGGCACATTTATTAAAGACTATGACACAATGTGCTGGTTGCCCTTCAGAAAGACCAACTTCTCAAAGTTAGGCCCAACTGCCAGTCTTGACCTCTTGGGCCTCCCCAACCTCCCCTTGTGAGATCTGGAAGCAGACTGAAGTTATGGTGGTTTGAATTCATTCGCGGAGCGGTGATCTTCCTTGAATGACTCCTCGCAGTTAATGTGTTAACGGACTTTAACAGACTAAATATCAAGTTATCGGAAGTTAACTGGTCCGATAACAATAAATGGAAATTAACTTCCGTTAATAGTTCGTTAAAAAAGTTAACTTCATTAATTAACTGTTATCGGATTAACGCTTTAGTGCCCAACACTGGTCTTGACCCACCTGGACAATTTCAGCCTCTACATTTGGTTCATCTGTTTGAAAACCTTCAAAATCACGCACAGCAGATGGCCACAACTTCTTCCAGGCAGAGTTCATGCAAATTGTTGAGACTTCTCTCCATGCTCTCACAACATTCTTGACAGCCTCCAAAATGTTGTAATGCTGCTTCCAGAACTGTGTTAAGGTTACAGAATCCTCACTGGAGGTTGCATTATGGCACTGAGCAAACATGAACTTCGTGTATAGCTTCTTGAAGTTTGAAATAACCTGCTGGTTCATAGGTTGGAGCAGTGATGTGTTTGGGGGCAGATATTTCACAGTAATGAAACTGAAACTTGTCTTGACAATTTTGTCCAGATCTGGGTCATGGGCCTTAGCATTGTCAAGAAGCAATAAGACCTTTAAAGGAAGTTTATTGGTCTCCAGATATTTTTGCACTGTAGGGCGAAAAACTTCCACAATCCACTGATTAAATAGGGTTCTTGTCACCCATGCCTTTTTATTGTGTCGCCAAAACACCCCAAGAGTAGATGGGTTCACCTCCTTCTGCTTGAATATCCTGGGATTTTGGGAATGATACACAAGCATAGGCTTAATCTTCAGGTCCCCTGATGCATTCCCAGCCATAAGTAAAGTAAACCGGTCTTTCATTGGTTTATGGCCAGGCAGTTTGGACTCTTCTCTAGTAATGTAGGTCCTGTTCAGTAGCTTTTTCCAAAATAGGCCAGTTTCATTGGTGTTAAAAACTTGTTGAGGCAAATAATAATCCTCCTCAACAAGTTCTGCAAATTCTATTTTAAATTCCTTTGCTCCCTCAGTATCAGCACTTGCAGCCTCACCATGCCTTATAATGTTCTTAATTCCTGACCTTCTCTTGAAATTTTCAAACCACCTACGACTTGCATTGAATGATTCATATCTTTCAACTGATGCTGGAAGGGATTCCTTAATTTGTTCATATATTTGCACTGCCTTGTCACTAATGAATGCCTTAGTAATGGATTCCCCCTTCATTTCCTTTTCTCTAATCCATATCAGTAAAACACACTCCATTTCAGCAATAGCTTCCCTTCCTTTAATAAGTCTACTTGTAGCATCACTTACTTTAGTTTTCATAATTTCTTCCTTCTTCTTAAAAATCATTGAAACTGTACTGGCAGACAATCCATATTCAGCAGCAAGATCTTTGGTGCTCGTTCCAAATCAGGGCCGCCACTTCCATTAGGCGAGGTTAGTAAATGCTAAGGGCGCCAAAGATCTGGGGGGTGCCAGCTCCTCCCACCCTGTGCACGTCTGATAGTATTATGTAAGAACAACATGAAAAAAATAATGAAGGAATGAGAAGCATAGACAAATGATGAAAGGTTGTACGACGTATGTACACCAGTTTAGCTTGACTGATATTTACATAATTAACTTATTCATCTTATTGGGTCATTATAGAACTTTCACTATCACGACCTTTAACCCTTTAGGGACGGGAGTCGTAAATAAGCGATTTAAAAATGTTGCGCGCACAGACAGGAGTTGTCAATAAGCGACTCGGCTTATTTATGGCTTAATATGAGTTCCGGGAGTCATCAATAAGCGAATAAATGTTTTTATGTGACATATGCCCTTCTTGCTTGGAAAAAACAGTAGATATGTCCTCTTTGCACGCATATTTTAGCACTCTTGAGCATTCTGATTTGTTACTACATATGCCTCGCTTTACTCGCTGTTTTGATTGGTCATGACACTTTCTTGAACTGTGAAATGATTTTATAATTTTATAATAAATGTATGTATTAGCAAATTAAAATAGATCAGTGTAAGGCAAATAGTTTCTTCAATATGGTACCTTGATTACTTTGTGGGCAAACCCAATCATGAAGTAGGAGGTGGGTGGGGGTGCCAGCTGCAGTCCTGCTAAGGGCGCCAAATAGGCTGGCACCGGACCTGTTCCAGATTCACTTTTTTAATAATGTCCTGCTTCATCTGGAGACTGATAGTTTTCCTGGATTTCTTCGGAGCATTAGCAGATGATGAAGGTCTTTTAGGGGCCATGACTACACGTTTTATACACTTATAAAGCTAATAAATTAAAATTTAATAGTGAGCAGTTGTGTTGTATTATTGTAACAACATGTGTTATCGTAAGCCCACTTGGTTCACTGTAATTCACTTTTTATCTTTATTATGTGCACTGTAACTTTATTTAGCACTGATAATGCTTAAAAGCATTAATTATTATTTATTCACTATATTAATTAATGATATTATAATGATAAATCACTGTAAAGCAAAATTTAAAAAAAAAATTGGTAGCAATTGTACACAACTGCTCACGACAGCCACCAACCTCCAACTGAACAGAAAATGTGTTATTACGTTTTTGTTACCAAATTTGTTCTGCAAGGTAAAATCGTTATTTAAATCAATGGAGCCTTATGGAGGTAATTCATTAAGCAAAAATTTGCTATTTAAGGCATTCGTTATGCAAGGTCTCAATATATATATATTCTTTCAACCTTTCAAATGTTCCATGCGATGATTCCTCATTTCACAAAGGTCAAGCTTGTCTCCCACTCCCCTTAAGTAGGGTGGAATGAAAAAATCAAAAGTGCCAGGATCAAAATTGAGGGAGGTCTAGATAGTTGTCTTTTGTCCAGGATTAAACTTTAAAACCAATTTTGGGTGGTTGCATACAAAACTGTGACTGCTACTGGCCAATTTATACAAACTGTATGTGCATGCGACCAAAATTTGAACCCAGTGACCTATCTTGGGTTCTGGACATGACAGAAAGACAATGTAAAAACTGTTTATGA
This sequence comes from Bathynomus jamesi, assembly GCA_023014485.1. Classification (NCBI taxonomy): domain Eukaryota; kingdom Metazoa; phylum Arthropoda; class Malacostraca; order Isopoda; family Cirolanidae; genus Bathynomus; species Bathynomus jamesi. Next base: position 400,036 of record JAJOZX010001062.1, on the reverse strand, counting down.
TGTATTTTTTATCTCTGAAGCAGATTAAAATATTTGCAGAGGGCTGCAGGGTCAATAATGCATCAAAAAATCCATATTTATATTATTTTTGCCCAAAAATTGCAATTTTTGTTATTACACATTTCATGTTCAATGTTCAATCTGTCACTCATTAAACAAAGTAATAAAAAATAATCATCTAAAGAGATTCAGAATATTGTATTTTTGTATTGAACATTTTTATCAGTTTTCTTGATTTTATCTTTTGTCAAATAATGCCATCACGACATTCAAATCCTACCACAGTTTAGGAAGCCTCTGTTACAAGTTTAATGTGCCTCTCTACAGCCTGATTATGACAAGGCTGGTTGAGTTTCAGTGCTTTCCTTTATGTTTATGAGTTCTTCATTGGTTAGAGATGCTATGATAGGGGGCTCATGAATGTCAGGTGAATTTAAGTTATCATTTTGAGATATCCTTGAGCTTCGTTATCAATTTTAGGCACCATCTCTCACAACACTCAAGTCAGGCTGTAACTCTGGGACTTCAATATCCTCATCTGAATCAATTATGTCACCACTTTCAAAGTCATTGTCTATCGCTGTTTCAACTGATTCATTCCCTCTGACCAAAAGTACCTTGTTAACTGCGATATTGCAGATTTGTAGGTCTGAATCAGCAAGCATGGCAATTAATACCATACGTTTTCAGGGTGAGCAAAGTATGCATTTTAGTAGAAGGTTTTTAGGGCTATCTCCCTGTCTTCCTTGTGATGAAATTTCAGGATCCTTTGGAGCATATCATAAAAGTTCTTAGCACCATCTATGCATCAATTTACTCCTTCTTGATCTGGAACCAACTTGGAAAATAGATCAAGATACAAAACTCTGCAAGTGTGACCAGAACTTTGGAAGGCTTCCTTTGAGATGTATAAAATCTGAGGATTCTACATGCCAGAGTCAACCACCTTGAATGACAGATTGGTCCAACTTTAAGGAGCTCAAAATCAGGATCAACACAGCCAAGCATAACAGCCATACAGATTCTGTAAGCATAATACTGATCAGTGCTGAGGTCCTCCAGTACTTCATTAGGAATAACTGGAAATTTTGAATTCCTAATTGGCTTGAATGAAATCACATTCCACTGAAATACACTTCCACCAAGTTCAACCCCTATCTTTCCTGAAAATGAGTCTGGGCTCTGTTGTTCCATCCAGAGTAACGAAGACATGATGAAGGGGGAGCTCATTACAGTGTAGTAGGGAAATGCTTATATATATATATATTTTTTTTTTTTTAAGTTTGGGAAGAACCGATTCGCCTCTATTTAAAAGGGCATATCTCAGCGGAAAAACAAAGAAAAAGTGAGAGGAAAGACAGAGGAAAAAGAAAGGGTGGAGGGGATAGTCGAAGTGGAAAAAGACCAAGGATGAGAAAGACTGCAGGGTCGAGCCCCATCATCCTTGGGTGCTAGGGCCGGGAGGGCGCACGTGAAACCTCCAGGAACAAGCATGTACAAATGAGCACAAAGAGCACTCAAAAGCACGAGCTTAGAACCCTCTTGCGGGGTATATATATATATATATATATATATATATATTATATATATATGTAATATTGTGTGTGTGTGTGTGTTGTTACTACACATACATAATTTATGCTGCTATATTAATTCTAAATGGATCAAAAGCCAGAATTGTCTGTGACAGTTGCATCATATTGCCACCAACAGTAGGGTGTTCCACTTTTATCAAGTTGTGAATTTCACTACACTTTGCTCTTCCCCATACACCTTATGATCTGTAAAGCATATGTATCAAATTTGAAGCAAATTGAACACCATTTAGAGGTTGCCCACTTATGTCACCTCTGATACCTTAGCCCTTTGTAACCAAATCTCAAGAAGGTCCCAACTTCCAACATATTGTAATGTTTTCTTTTCTTTCACAGGTGCAAAAAGTGTTGAAAATGGAAAGAAGGAAGATCTGGCTGATTGAAAAGACTCCAGTCGAAGAGCTCAAGGAGCAAGATTGCCATCCTGGGAGCAAGTCCTCCTCTGCTTTATGTACCATCACCTGGAGCTGAAGGAAACAATCCCCCTTGCCATCAAGTCTACGAGTATCAAGCTTCAAGAAGTTTGGAAGAAGGCAAATATCCCCGTGAAGACAGAGGAGAACATTAGAGCTGCTATATTAAAGCTGTACAAAGAGTACCAAAACTTGAAGAAGGAGAAGTCGAGAGAGATGGACAAAGCCATTAGGAAGCATCAGGTGTGGAAGGGGAACCTTGCTGACCTTTTTGACATTGCTTGTCAAGGTGTGATGAGCATGAGTTCAGTTCCGGAGGAGGACAAGTTTTTCTTGTCCTCCCAGAGGGAGGACAGAATGAGTTCTTCAGTGGCTGGGGTGGATAGGAAAGACACCATAGCTGTCAAACGGAAAGAAACAGCAGCCTAGAAACTTGAATTTCGAAAATGAAAGCATGCTGAAGAAACTGAAAAGATCTCTGAGAAAATGAAGCTGGATAGCACATCCTCTAGTTCAATGGCGACAACAGATGATGATGAAAATTTTGCTGCTCCATTGGCCTCTAAGTCACCTCATCGTTCCAAGAACACACTTGATCCAACACTCATGGCTACTTGGGATAGAGAAAACTCTCTATTCGACAAGCAAGCACTTCCTTCATTGCACCTGCCATCAACTGTTCATTGAGCACGTGCCAAGTATCGAGAGAAAATGGCCAAACAACTTGAGGAGTCGATCTTCAAAGATCCACCTCTTTTAGTTCTGCACTGGGACAGCAAGCTACTACCTCAAGCTGCTGGTGGAAGCTCTAGAAGCTTGGAAGACAGAGTAGTTGTTGTGGTAACAGGGAAGGAGTTTGAACATCATCTTGGAGTGCCTGTTGCCCAGGATGTTACTGGTGAACAAATGGCTCGAGCTGTCATCCAGGAGCTGCAGTGATTTGGCATTCAGGACCGCATCATTAGCCTCTCATTTGACACTATGGCGTCCAATACCGGACTTCTGTAAGGGGTATGTATGAGGATTGAACAATTCCTTGGTCAGTCGCTCTTGTGGTTGCCTTGCTGTCACCACATTTATGAGCACATTTTGAAGGAGGTCTTTCATAAGTCCCTGGGGCCAACAAGTGGTCCTGAAATCCTGTTGTTTCAACGATTTCAGCAGTGTTGGGACTTTATTAACCCTCTAACACCGACTGGGTCAAATACGTACTGTTTCAAATACACGCATTTAGACTTAACCCTACAAAAATGTTCAGTGTTAAAGTGTTAACGAAAATTGTTTCAAAACCATGATCGATGAAGATGAGCCAGCCACTAGGTACTTGGAAGATGAACGAATCAGGATGGTGAGTTATCTTGTGGAGTCATTGAAAGTTCATGTCACCCAAGAGAAGATTATGAGGAACTCCCCAAGCTGTCGCTCTCTTTCCTCGGAGGCTTGGGTAGAGCTGAGTTCTCCTTCAGGATTCCAGAAGCCCATCAAGCCAGGTGGATGGCGAAAGCTATCTATGTGCTGAAAATGGTTTTGTTCCGGGAGCAACTGGAACTCACCAACTGAGAGGTGAAGGGATTGCACGACGTGGCCCTTTTTACGTGTTTCATTTATGTCCAGTTCTGGCACGAGGTAGTGGTCAGTAGGTGGGCCTCGAAAAAAGACCTAGACATGATTCAACTATTGATTTCATATCCAAACAAGGACCTGGGCCAGGCTGCCTTGAGAGTTGCCAAAAGGCATCTATGGTATCTCTTGGAGACTCTAGTCGGCTTGGCTTTCCTTGATGAATGGATATCGCCAAATGAGAAAGAAAAGATGTTCCAGGCCTTGAACAAACCTGCATCGAGGAAGGAACTCAAATGACTCGAGTGGAAAAACCTGACTTCTGAAGGCAAGGATCTGAGCAACTTCATCACTCAAAGGACGAAGACATTCTTCGACAACTTCAGCGTCGGGGATGTCGACAACGTAGAGGAGTACACCAAAAATGATGCTTGAGAGAGTCAGTCAACGCGCTGAAAGTCGTAAATGACACAGCAGAGAGGAGAATTGCATTAATCAAGCAATTCAATGAATCAGTCAAGGATGAGAAGCAAAAACAATTCTTGTTGCAGATTGTTGAACATCATCAAAAGGAGGTGCCAAAAAGAACCAAGGCAGGAATGTCCTTGTACCAATTCAAAAATTTATTCAGATTTTCTGATTTTAATACTATTTTTTTATTTTCTGCTTCCAAGGGAGAATTCTTTTGTAACACTGAAGAAAATTTTGTATTATTAAATTGTATTGTGTAATGTGTATTGATTTGAATTTTCCAATTTTATTATTAGAGTTTTTCATTTTCTGTGGTTCCAAGGGAGAATTTTTTCATAACACTGAAGAAAATTGTTTATTATAAAAGGTTCAAATGTGTGCAACCCCTAAATATCACTTAATCATTTTCAAAATTAGTGCACATCTTTCTTACATGAAAAGGAGTAAAAGCATAAGCAAAGTGGAGAAAAATATTGACCTTTGATATTTTCCTCTGTATGAGTGAAACACCCTAACTAACAGTAAAAATGTTGACTGTCACAGTCTATTTAGGGTAACTGCTTCAAATGTAGAACACACAGCCCCAGAAACTGGATATGTGTAATAACCTTAGTTACTAGTGTACATACCCATGACAACTAAATTCTGTTAGCTTGCCACAATTTGCAGAAATTTCACAATGATCAGCAAAAAAAAATGTCAAATCTTAAATCAAGTATGCCACAATATACCCCTATCCATACCCTAATGCAGTGGTAGGCAACCTTTTTTGAAACTGGGTCAATTTGATTTATTGGTAATTTGATAATGGGTCAGTGTTCAAAATTTAAATCAAAATCGAGGACACTATTTTTGGGACATTTTAAAATAGAAAACACACTTCATGCAATAATATTTATTATTTTATATATACTATATACTTTTGTGGGTCATAGGTTGCTGACCACTGCCCTAATGTGAGGTATATAAAGTCTCATCAAAGTTCTTATATTCTTGTTGTTGTAGTGAAATGTTCAAAAAAGTTGGTGAGATTGTTACAACTGTCACTCTGGAATGGTTCTAATATATATTTACTTCATATATTTATTTTATATTTGCCATGTATGTATGCATGCATATTCCCCGTAATTTTCATTGCAGTTGGGATTATTTGTAGTGAGAAATAAAATGAGACATGCTTTTGTACTGCCCCTCATATATATATATATATATATATATATATATATATATATATACAGTGAACCTTTGCCAATCCGAATTAATTGTGGGGGAAAGGTCATTCAGATTAGTGCAAACTATGGATTATCAGGGGGGAAAATAGAACATGGCCTAACACATGTAAATAAACCAAAATAAACCCATGTAATACGAAATAATACATTAAAATAACCTCTAAAGCAATAATAAAGTTGATTAATAGAATTAAAAATAATAGTTCATTATTTAAATAAGTGCTTACCTTTAAATCCAAAGGGCTCCTGACTCCTGAAGGTAGTTTGGAGGCAGTGAGGGGCAGTGAAATACAGTAATATGCACTGTAATATGTATACTGTAATTAATTAATTAACACTAATTTTGAATCTTTATCTCAAAGATCGTACCAATATTTATTGCATAAAGCACCTTACACACTAACACCAGCTGCCCACATACCCTTTGGATTAAGCGACATTTGGATTAACTGTGTTCGGATTAGCGTGTGTTCACTGTATATAGAAAAAATATAAAATTTCATCCTTTCTATTTTCCAATCTTATTTACATCAGTTTCTTATTAAACTTTGGGTTATAGGACATTATAAGCTGTGGAAAATGTCGTAAACTGGAAATTAATCAACTTGTGACATCCTACTAATATTTCTTAATATGTTCTTTCAGTTGGCTTCGCAGTTGGTTTAAATGGTGCCCGACATCTTTGCAGCTACTGAGAGAAGCAGAAAAAAATATACTAATAAGTAATTATAGGTCTTATTAACTTTTGTTTTATATTAAATTATATTTTTTATGTAAGTTTATACATAGTTTATATTGTTTTAATCATAGTGCTTTATTTTTTATTATAAGATTAGTTCCTGCTTGGTCTTTAGACTCTTTAACCTCATTTCTGCTGATTGTTTGTCCTCACTCTAAATGACTGTTTTCTGCCAATTTATTTAATTTGAACAGCCTCAGAGCCTGTGGTGTTTTCAACCTGTTAGGTAGGGAGTATCATTATCAGTTCAGAAAGGTTAAATGCAAGAAATAATAATAATTTCATTAGTACACAATTCCTCAGGTTTTTATTTGAATAATATGCATTGACTTAGCTTAATGTGTATATCTGTTAAAAAAAAAGTGGCTATGATAGGCATAGTGCAGCATAGCTTAGAAGTAACCGAGTTATTACCAAACAAAATTCAAAATTGTTATTCAGAAAAGAATACTGAATGGGTGACCATTTTACAAGTTTTAGATATTTGATATGGCAATATTAGTGGGAAGGATAGGTGCTTGAAATGTGCAAATTTACTAACAAGCATGAAACTTGGCACAGTTGTAGAGCCTGGATGATAGTAAATTTTGAGAAGGGTAGCCACTTTAGAAAATGTCCACATATGCTATGGTGGCCATTTTTCAAAATGGCAAAAATGGCCAACACTGAATCTTGGAAGGGTTGGTGAAGTTCAAATAATAACATCCGAAATTAATTTAATGCTATATACCAGGGGTGCTCAGACTTCGGAGACCTTAGGGCAAAATTTGCTAACTATTATCTTTGGCGGGCACAAACACCAAAATTTTCCCCTAATTTATGAACTAATATCAGAGGCTGAACTTTTACCACTTGAAACTTCAAAATCGGACACGCTGCCGGTCGAAATAATGCTAAACTTTTAATACTAAATGTGAAAACGTCAAATTACGTAAAAAACGACTTAAAAATAGACAAATTTCAAATTCGCATCCACACACAAGATGACACGAACGGGTGAACGGTCGACATGATGCTAAACTTTTAATACTAAATGTGAAAACGTCAAATTACGTAATAAACGACTAAAAATAGACACATTTCATGTTCGCATCCACACACAAGGTCACGCGGACAGGTCAAACGCGGAACTAAATATCGATCCACCCACTCATCTTTATAAAATCAATAAAAATTCGAAAAGACACAGAAAGCCTAGCGAGTCGTTTCTAAAATGCCTTCTGATTGGTTGTATTTTCACGAAACACCCAATCAGCCAACTCGATTCATTATATCCGTTGAAATAGAATCGTCGCTTTAAGCGACACAGAAATTGGCGGAGCAAAGCAATGGTTTCAGACATGTTTTAAACATGTATGTGAGCGCTCTGCTCGCATGTAAAAATTCATTTCTAGTAATTTTTATATTGCCAGTTAAGATTTCATTTAGGCCGGCTATTCCAAAATAAACCAGCGGGCACATTCAAATCCATGGCGGGCACACGTGTGCCCGCGGGCACGGGTGTGAGCACCCCTGCTATATACCGTATATTGTTAATATATGTCTTTGTAGGTACATAAATTTTATATAGCAATAGCCTTGATATATGCCCAAATTTCCCCCTGATGTTGGCCACCTTATCGTGGTGGGTGGGTTCCCATGTTCTGACCCAGTGGGCTATGTTGGTGGGGCCTTAGCCGAAGAAAGGGTCACCCATGCCAGACAGGCTACTGGGGAGACTGGGCTAAGAGCCACTAAGGTCCTTGGTTCCCAGTCCAGGTCTCTGGAGGTGATGCCCTTAGTGCATCACTGTGTTGGCTGGTTGGGTGTCTGGGCTGGTAGGATTGGGGGGATGGGGTTTTTGTGCCATTTAGGGACAAACTTTTGCATCATGGTGCCCCATTTTTAAACTGATGGTGTGCTCCCTGGGGAAGAGGTACCCCACCCTCTGCAGTTTATGCTCGGCCTTCCTTTCTCACTGGTAGGCAGTTCTCATGTCTCCTATGTCCATTTTCTACAACAGTATTTGCATATGGATACCCTTACTTCTCTTAGAACTCAGGTGGTGAGCAACTAGGCTCCCTCCCTAAGTCCTCTACTACTGGAAGATGAAGTCTTGAGTGGTCATCCCCTCCTCGTGCTGCAGAACACACTCATTCTCCTCTCTCATTACCAACCCCAACCTGTACCTCAAACATGCCTTTGGACACATCCAATCTGGAGTAGGGGTCCCATCTCAGACCCTCTGCAGCCAGGGTCCCATCTCAGCCCCTCTGCAGCCAGCTACAAGCAAGCCAATAAGTTCCATGAAAGACTTTCCTCCAAAACCAGGCCTCTCACTCCTTCCGTATGCTCCTCCTCACCCACCAGCAACCAGCCTCTCCATGGACAGAGCCCTGTGACAGATGGGGAAGTCAGTACTCATCCATCCTATCAACTGCTAGATGTCCCAGTCCATCTTGAGTCAACAGCTTCCCTATCGCTACCCAGTATCCACAAATTTTTAGTTATTTGTCCTACTTTTGCATCCCTACCATCTTACTCTGAAAGAACATATCATGTGATCCATACGTGCAGCAACTCAAGCCGCCATTATGATGTCTGACCACAGAAGGATGGTTCCCTCATAAAATTGTAATCAGCTGCAGAAATGAATGCCCTACTCCTTCACAGAGGTCCGTGGATGCTCAGTCACTGTTTCCCCACACCCTCACCTGAACCAGAGTCAGGGCACTATCTACACTACCAGTCTAAATTGCTAATCCCAGAGAATGAGTTACTAGAAGACCTCACACCCCAGAGTATTATTAAGGTTCATCGATTCATGTCTTGTCAAAGACTCGCATGAGTTCTTGGTCCACCCATACACTCCAGACTGACCCGTTGCTTTAAATGCAATAAGTTTGGTATGCCAACAACCACAACAACTGTGCATATGTTGTGGGGAAATCACCCACCCAGAATGATGTTCCAACTTGCTTAAATGCTCAAACTGTGCCAGCACACATCCTTCTTCATCTCGGGAATGTATCTTCTTTAGGTTTGAGGAGGAGGTCCAGACCCTATGTGTGGTGGACTTCATCAGCCTCCAAGAGGCATGAGATGAGACAGGGTGCGGAGTCAGAAGGTGAAGCCAGGGGTCTCTTATGCGGCTGCCCTTGCTCAGTTCCCTCAATGCACTGTCCAGATCTGCCACTCAAACCCCCTTTGATTACAGTACTAATTCCCCTTCCTGAACAGGCCCCACATCAGACCCAGCACCCACTTGTCCCCCTACCATCCTTCCCTACCATCCCTCCCTACCATGTGTCCTCAAAGCTACAAACTTCCCAGGACTCTGGAATTGGGAATCTTAGTTCCCATTCCCCAAGAAGCCTTCTCTCACCGCACTTGGAGAACACACCCAGACCTAGCACCCAGGGTAAATCAATGAGGTGGAGATGCCAGAGTAAGTCCCCAGACTCACCAACCATTCAACAAGCCTTCTCATCTTCTCCTAAATCTAAATAAAGGACTTGGACTCCTTACACTCCTTACCCCACCTAAGATGACCCTCTCACTCATCCCCACAGATTTTGAGTCATAGCCAAAATACACAAACTACCACCTAGGGTGAGATATGGCGCAGATAACCCCACATCTGAGGATTCAGTGGATGCAATACTTGGCCGCACCCCCAAACCTCATGGATCTACCCTTACCTCCTGGTGTCATCTTCACCCCTCCACGAGAACACCAGGGCTCGAAATTAATACCTGCCCACCCACCAATGGCGGGTAGATTTCGTGTTGGGTGGGTATAAATTCTGTTATATGCCTGGTTGGTGGGTAGATTTTGAAAGACTGATTATTAAAAACTACACTGCAGTACACTATAAAAAATGAATGTATGTAATTCTCATTTTTAATTAAGAATGTATATAATTCTGTAATGTATGTAATGTATTATAAATTTTGAGCGTGTAGATTTTTTCCGGGTGGGTAGATTTTACTGAGTACCTGCCTGGTTAACAGGGAAGAGAAAAAGTTTATTTTGAGACCTGGAACACCCTGGTTCATCACCCTGTACCGTGTACCCCCACTGAACCTGCCTCCCCCATACCTCTGGCCCTTCCTTCATCAGTCACTGTGACCTTGTCCTCTCCCTCACCCACTTGGTTTTACTGGTACCCTCTATTGTCACCCCGAGTATGCTGGGAGATGACAGACAGACAAGGAGGTGCCAATATGAACAACAAAGTCCCTCCTCCTTGCCTGACCACTGAACCCTGCCTAGAGACTCCTCACCCTCTGAGCCTGCAATGGTCCCTGAGCTGCTGCAATCCACATCTTCACCCCCATTTGGTCGACTTGGCCCCACAGTCCCCACTGGGGTTGGCAGGCCAGGTGATTCCCTCTCTGTTGAATGGCTGGTGACCTGACTTACCCTTCATCATGATGAACCTAGATCTCCATCCACAATCCACCTCCCAAGCACTTTCACCCTCTCCACTTTTCCCTTGTCAAACAATGGATCCTCCAAAAGCTATGATTTTACAATGGAACTGCAGGGGAATCTTCATGAATTATGAAGGCCTTAATTCCTTGATTTCCTCTGCCCACACGGTACTGTATGTGTCTGTTTCCAGGAGCTAATCCTGGGGACCAGACCAATGCCCTGCCCAACTGGATATTCTAGCATTACCTCTAGGGGTGCACTGGATATGATATCTGGCCGGATATTGTGAAATATCCAGTATCCAGCAGGATATGGGTTATATCTGGCCAGATATGCCGGATATAGGCCAAGACATTAGAAAATTAACACCTGTATGAAAATCTGCCATAATATGATGATAACACATTACAAATAATATTTTATATACAAAAAAAATGGAAAGCCCTCCAGGGCCCACCCCTAAACCAGTTCAGCAACACTTTTTATATTAAATCAACACAATACTGATGACAAGAATAAATAAAACATCTGTCCATCCTTAATGATTACAGTTCTATTAATATAATCAGAGCTTTTTATAAAAATGTCTAGGCATTAAATTTTTTAAAAAGAGTAAAATATTGCTAGACCCCTGCACTTGCTTTCCATTCTTTTTTCTCCTTTTTTCCTTTATTTTCAAAACAATACAAAACATCACAAGCTTGAGAAATACATTGAATACAATATAAAATGCCTGGAATGAAATCAATGAATGGAGGGCAGTATTGTGTAGGTCAGATGCTACCATTCAGCCTGGAGGTCTTCAGAATAAAAAAACTCAACAACAGTGATTTAGAACTTTTTTCCATTGTGGTGCAGAAACAAGAGCATTTCTCCTCTTTTAGACAATATTTGGAATCGCCTTGCTTCACAGATGTTTCCATATTCAGAAAACATTCTTTCTGAAAATACAGAGGATGCGGGTGTGCAGAGAAGCTTTGAAACAATAGTTTTAAGGAGAGGAAATTGGTCCTCCTGCTTCCAAATTTGAACTGGACAGCGTTTCCTATCTACAACTTACAAGAGGTTCAGATGCATATTGGTCTAACTCCCCTGCAAACAGTAGAACAGGAGCAGTCTTTTTTTCAACCTTTCTTCTCTTGTAACTTACTTCCCCAGATTGCTCTCCTTTTGTGATCTCCATAAAACATGCCTCAAGAATGTCCTCTTCATCTTTCCTCTTTCGCATAGGAGAACTGGAATTTGAGCTTCTTTCGCTTCCACTTTCATTACTTTCATTTTCATTAGAATCATTACCACTTTCATCATTTTCAATACCTATGACTTCTTCAATCAGCCAGGATTTGGCCTGCTCTTTTTGATCTTGTTGAAAGAAAGATAACTTATACTGCAGATCTATTGCAGTCACAGTCACATAAGCCCTGTTTTTCATTATGTTCAAAGACTTCCCATCATTACTCTCTGACAAGAAATGCACTCGAAGAGAAGTCAGGAGTTCTCTCTCTGTCGTTTGAACACCTTGATCATCATGGCCAATCTTTGAAAGAAATCTTTGTAAAATACAAATGCTTGGGATTACGGAAGACAAAGTTGATTTTTCCGAACTCATTTCCTGAGTTAGTTGGAAGAATGGTTTTAATATTTTAAGGAGATTTCGTATCAGTGTCCACTCGAAGGATGTGATGGTAGGTAATTCACTACGATCAGCCAAATGCAGTTGCACTGGAATTTTTAATTTATATAATCTTTCTAGCATCAAATATGCACTGTTCCAACGTGTTGTGACATCTTGAACCAATAGGAGGGGCTCAAGATTTTGCTGCACTTGAATGTGTTTGAAATTGTTACAGGCCAAAGGAGAATGATTAAAGTGAGTTGCAAGGTGGCGACTTTTTGCAAGAATATCAATTACACTCCTCTGAACCATAATTGAGTCACTAATAACCAGTTGGAGTAAATGAATGCTGCAGTGTATTGAAGGTATTTCAGTCAGGTCACTACCAAGAGCCATATTACTAGCTCCATCCCTCACCAATAAATTCCTCTTATTTGCATCAAGATCCCAACTATCCCACATGGAGTGAAACTTTTTAGATATGTTCTTGCCAGTATGCGACCCTGAGAAATGAGAGGCATGTAGCACAGCATCATATCTTTCAAAATCTTTACCTATCCAGTGACCCGATAATGATATAAAACTTTCTTGAGAGGTTGTGCATGTCCATATATCTGAAGAAAAGCTGACATGCTTTACTACTTCCAGCTTCTGAGCAATTTTAGACTTGAACTCATTATAAAGACGAGGAATTATAGTATCAGAGAAGTACCTTTTGCTCGGTAAGAGATATCTGGGTTGGAGGTAGGCCATTAGATCAATAAAACCATCATCTTCAACTAAAGTAAATGGCTGGTTGTCCAAAGCCATCATCATGCCAATTTTACGGTGAATCATCACAGACCTGGAGTAGGGTGCATCAAATTTCCCATGATTTTTCAAAAAGTTTTATTTCAATCTGTCCCTATGATTACTGTGTTCCAATGCCTGAAATAGCACATATGGCCAAATTTCAAAGATTTATGTGGTCATCTAGGGGGTCCACATCATTGATGCAATATTTAGTATTGGAGTTAAATTGACCAAAAAATTAAACATTTTATATCCCGGTTTCCGTGTTTTGCAAAAGTATCAGAAACCAGTAAAAATGTATTAAATAATCAAAACAGGGATACATTACATTGATTTCTACATTATTTCTGATGTCTGACATTACAGTCTGGTTTATACATTATATTATTGATACTATATACATTATTGGTGATACAAGCAAGTCAAAGTCAAAGAACACTACTTTAATAAAAAATGTTCAAGAGCTGTAAATGAACATGAACAATTAGTTTAGTCTCCAGTTTTTCTCTTTCGAAGATTAGGAAGCTTCTTTCTGTCGGATTCAACAACTTGTAGGACATTTTGGTAATGTTGTTCTGATCTGGCAGCCATGAGGAAATTAGAACTTAGCTTCACCCCACGCTCAGCACAATCATTTACGACGTTAACTGCCGAGATGTGTTCTCTGGATGTTTGAAAGGAAGCTAATTCTGGCCAATTTTCGATATTATGAGTCAGGAAAGAACTGTCAAGTTCCAGAACAGAGAAAATGTACCATGAATCTTTGTTGATTAAGTCGCCAAGCTTTGTCGTGCTGGAAATGGAGTTTGGAAATTTGGGTTTCCCAAATCCCGTACCAAATCGATGTTGTGGTAAAGATGCCTGATCTTGTGCTGGCTTTACTGCTATAAGTCTCTCAGCCAGATAGCGGCGTTCAGCTTCAGGGACTGCATCATTAAAGAGCGCAAGAGGTACCATCTCAGCAGTCAGGTACCATAGGTGATGCTTGAGAGCTTTTATCGCACTAGATGATATGCTGGGGCTGAGTTTTTTATATCTGAGGATGTCTTGGTAAAGACAGGTCATTCCATGGAGCCTCGACCGCGCTTGAACAGGTGATCCACCACCAGCTGTACAGCAAGCAAGCAAGTTGACAAACTCGCGCGCAGTTTGGGTTGTTGTGCTTCCGTGGTAATGGTTCCAGAGGGAAGAGAGCTGATCTGCTCCTCCAGCAGCACCATCTTAATGGAGTAGAGAGAAACTTGGCCATCCACCTAGCCCTGTGTACAGCACCAGGACGTCGAAATGAAAACTCTCTACTGTCCCATCCAAGTAGAGCAAACAAAGATCAGAAAATTCTTTGTAGTCATCACATTGATGCTTCACAACAGACTGCGCGCATGAAATCGCTCTGGCCCTATAGTCATGGATTATGTTTGTACATCATCTGAATAAGAGGTACCATCCAAAAATTAAGTGCCTGATTATTGTTGTGTTGAACTGTGTCTAAATGCTTTCGGAACTGACAGAATATGGTAACTTCTAGTGACATTGGTGGTTCTATTTTCAGATCATTGAAGACTTGTGTAAGGATTACCTCGCCAACGTGATGCCGGCAAGCTGACCACAGTAAAGCTCGACCTATGTCCTGGTGCAGGCTAACACATGCAGCACTCACATGACCAGTGTTACTAGCTGTTGTGTCAAAAGTCATGTTCACTACTGAGTAACACAATTCCATGATCGGAGAAGCTCCATGGTGAGATTAGCAATGCTTTGACCAGCTGGCTGATCTGTATTTGGCTTGTAGGAAGGCACACCAAGAAGTTTGATGTCATAGGAATTGCCAACTGCTACGGTGAGCCTCTCTTCAGCTTTAGTTTGGTATGACAGAGTTGACATCAGTTTAGAATCCCAGTGAAGAGACAGGAACTGTGGTGGAACCCAGGACTCTTTGACCGATGATGCAAGCTCTTCACCAACCTTACGTCTTGCTCTGTCGGCGGTAGAATATGAGTGTGAAACATTTTTTGTGTCACCTCCTAATTCCTTAATGATGGCTTTGGTAAATGCTGCCTGTTGGGCCAGTGTGATCTTCATGCGTGTAGACAGGGAAACCATCCTATGGGATTTGAGTATGTCAGGCTTAAAAGCAGTTGTTCCTGAACGAGTTGCTTGGCGAGATTTTTATGTTTTTGGTTTGTAATCCTCTATATCACCCTCTTCATCCTCAACATCACTGTTGCTTTCCTCACTGTTCTCAATCTGAACTTTGCTTGTAGATGCTTGGGCTTTATGAGCTTTAAGCTGTTGTTCTGCTTGCATCATTTCCTTTTCCTGCTTTCTTTGGACTTTTGATGCGAGCTTCTTGTCATGGCTTCCAAACGATGCGACTCTGCCTGATTTCATTGACCGCAAGAACTCCAGATCTTCAGGATCTTTTATGAGTTGCTCAGCATTCCTTGGCCAAAACTGAAATGTTTCTTGTAATTCCTTTTCGATCCCATTAAGCTTCGCAACTGCACCAGGCAAAGAATGCCAATCCACTGGAAGTTCCCTAAGTTTTGCATTTTTTGCAGATAGTCCTATAATTTTTTCAACAGCTTTCCTCTCGGTAATCATGGCAATGTTGCCTTTCTGAAAATGGAATAACTTTTTGCAAGACAAATTTAGCATTGTTCCATTTTGTACGGTTAAACGGTATACCTTCTTGCTGATGAAACATGTAGCATCGCAACACTTGCTCACATGTTGGCAGCCTAGATCCTGTTATCTCTGCATCTGCATCGCTGATTCCAGCACCAAGACCATAAATGGCAGCAGTTTGACGAGTTTTAACAGCATATTTATCATTTGTGCTACCTGAACTGGACATAATGCACGACAGGTGTAAAGAGAATACAAAATTTATTAACGTAAACACTTGCACATAAACATTTAACATAAACACACAAAAATCACATTATCATAAACACTTGCATATCAGATTATACATTGCAGTTCCTTTTAGAATATTCTAAACTTTCCACCAATTCCTAGCACTTTCTAGAGGTTTCTATCACTTTTAGAGGTACTATCACTTTATAGAAGTTTCTATCACTTTTTAGAAGTATATATATGACCTTTAGAAATATCACTTACATGTTCTTGGGCTGATTTTTGTAGTGAACAAAATCTTTAAACTTCTACTATTTGGATCTCAAATCACAGAATGACTGTGGGGTTGGTGTGCATATAGGAAGTCTGTGTGGACCCCATAAATGGCATTCAAATCCAAAAATAATTCACATAGTAGGTTTTCTTAACCATTGGAACATTTCTAACTTAGGGACAAAGTGAAACTTTGTCATTGGTGATTTTGATGCACCCTAACCTGGAGTCATTGATGTCCCATATTTTTTTAGATGAAAAACTTTCCTATATTGAGATCTGCTTACTCATTTGGTCCATTTTCTTTTCTTTTAGAGTACTACCAGTAGAAGTTGATGGTCTAGCCCGTATTCTATCTATGCCTATTACCTTTGATTCAGTTGCAGCTATTCTTTTTTTGTCATTTTCGTTTTTGGCTTCAGCATACTCTTTTGGATGATTAATCTTCAAATGATTATGAAGAGGTGTTGTGCTAAAAGACTTTTGCCGACCTTTCTCCATCCCACGTTTGATAATCTTTTGGCAAATATTACACTTTGTGATATCGCTAGGATCATTTATTGTATACAATGACCACACAAAACTTCCTGTCATGATTAATACTTAATAGTTTAATACAACACAAGAACCTGAAAGAGAACAAAACAATTAAACATCTGAATATACTTAAATTATTATTTATCTTATATTTGGGGGGGTGCTTGCCCCCAATACAAAACAAAACATAGCAATATGAGTGTAAAAATAATATGGTACCTAATAATATATATCCAGCTGGATAGATATGGCCATATCCGGTATCCAGCCAGGGCCAGATATGAAAAATTCATATATGGTGCACCCCCTAATTACCTCCCCATCTCTTACCTGCACACAAAGGGGGGGCTGTGATCCTCATCCACTGCACAGTCCCCTTTCACAACCTCCCTATCAGATCCCCATTACAGGTGGTTGCTAGGGTGGAGTGAAAATATCAAAAGTGCCAGGATCAAAATTGTAGGGGTCTAGATAGTTGTCTTTTGTCCAGGATTAAACTTTAAAACTGATTTTGGGTGGTTGCATACAAAACTGTGATGCTACTGGCCAATTTATACAAATCGTGTGTGTGTGTGACCAAAATTTGAACCCAGTGACCTATCTTGGGTTCTGGACATGATAGAAAGACAATTTAAAAACTGTTTATGATGTACTTTTTACCTCTGAAGCAGATTAAAATATTTGCAGAGGGCTGCAGAGTCAATAATGCATAAAAAAATCCATATTTATATTATTTTTGGCCAAAAATTGCAATTTTTGTTATTATATATTCATGTTCAATGTTCAATCTGTCACTCATTAAACAAAGTAATAAAAAATAATCATCTAAAGAGCTTCAGAATATTGTATTTTTGTATTGAACACTTTCATCAGTTTTCTTGATTTTATCTTTTGTCAAATAATGCCATCATGACATTCAAATCCTACCACAGTTGAGGAATCCTCTGTTACAAGTTTAATTTGCCTCTCTACAGCCTGATTATAACAAGGCTGGTTGAGTTTCAGTGCTTCCTTTCTTATGTTTAGAGTTCTTCATTGGTTAGAGATGCTATGATAGGAGGCTCATGAATGTCAGGTGAATTTAAGTTGTCATTTTGAGATACCCTCAAGCTTCATTATCGATTTTAGGCACCATGAATTTCCTGACACTACCATCTCTCACAACACTCAAGTGAGGCTGTAACTCTGGGACTTCAATATCCTCATCTGAATCAATTATCAGGTCACCACCTTCAAAGTTCATTGTCTATTGCTGTTTCAACTGATTTATTCCCTCTGACCAAAAGTACCTTGTCAACTGTGATGTTGCAGATTTGTGGGTCTGAATCAGCAACATGGCAATTAGTACAGTCTCAGGGTAAACAAAGTATGCATTTTGGTAGAGGGTTTTTAGGGCTATCTCCCTGGCTTCCTTGTGAGGAAATTTCAGGATCCTTTGGAGCATATCATAAAAGTTTTTAGCACCATCTGTGCATTGATATTCCTTTTTGATCTGGAACCATCTTGGAAAATAGACCAAGATACAAAACTCTGCAAGTGTGACCAGAACTTTGGAAGGCTTCCTTTGAGATGTATAAAATCTGAGGATGCTACATGCCAGAGTCAACCACCTTGAATGACAGATTGGTCCAACTAAAAGGAGCTCAAAATCAGGATCAACACAGCCAAGCATAACAGCCATACAGATTTTGTAAGCATAATACTGATCAGTGCTGAGGTTCTCCAGTACTTTGTTAGGAGTAACTGGAAATTTTGAATTCCTAATTGGCTTGAATGAAATCATATTCCTCTGAGATACACTTCCACCAAGTTCAACCCCTATCTTTCCTGAAAATGAGTCTGGGCTCTTTGTTGTTCCATCCAGAGTAACAAAGACGTGATAAAGGGGGAGCTCATTACAGTGTAGTAAGCAAATGCTCCACTACAAAGGTCTACTAAGCTGTTCTTCCAGGCATCTGATAGTCCCACTATTTGAACTAGTCATAGTATTAGTCCCATCAGATCCTATCATGGCAAGTTTGGTTTGTAAATCAGTAACTTTGAGGGCCTTGTATATATCTCTTAACAATAGTCAACCCTTTGCCACTACTTGGAGTCACATGTGAGAGGTAGAAATCACCTGAAATAGTATTCAGAAATTAGAGAGAATTTGTTTTTAGATATTTCAGGGTTTATATCTATTTTCCAATTTCTATATCCAAAATTCATCTTAATAAAACCAACACATCATCCTATTCTAGCTGTTTTCTGGTCCTCATAGAAAGCATACCCTAGTAGTCTTCTGTCATTTTGAGTTGATACAAATGTTCCATATCTCTTCTCTGATTTGAGTCCTCACAGAAGATGTCAAACAATTTGGAAGTTTTTTCAATGAAGGAAGAAAGATCACTCTAGAACTTGTCACCACATATCTTTTTTGGATATCTATCAAACCTACAAAATTACCAAAACTTTAATGTTGTAAATGCAAATTTCAATTATAAACCCTAAGTTAAGTTCTAGTCGAAACAGAATTTATTACTGATCATTCTTATGATTTGCAAATCACTGAATCACATGATTATGTTAATAAAATTACTGTCACAAACAAATAAATGTAACTAGAAAATTTACAAAAGTATGACATATTTTAAATCTTTTTATAATAAAGGGACTGAAAATTTGAGTCTTACCTCAAAAATTCTTTGACTAGATCTTGAATCTTGCTGGTGACACTGGGGCGTGAAATTGGATAGACATTGCACCAAATCCAGTGTTCAATCAGACTTAGTGCAACTGTATCAGCTGCTTGTCTGGTTGTCCAGTTCTCCTCTGCCATTACATGTTGGATGACATCTTTACCAAGAGGAAGCTTTCCATTGGGGAATGAGTCTGCTTGAAAATCTGTGACCTCTATCAAGAATTTTAACTGTCACTGCGTCTTAACATCCTACTATGCAGTATTTTTTGGCAATAAGGTTATCAAAATACATGTATTTATCAATTCTATAAATTCAACCTGAAAAGAAAAGTATAAAATATAATTTCAAATAAAAAACATTTGGAGAAAAAGGGCCAAAAAATTGCATTTTTTGAGCAAAAATGATGAAATATGGATTTTTTGATGCATTATTGACCCTGCAGCCCTCTGCAAATGTTTTAATCTGCTTTAAAGATAAAAAATACATCATAAACAGTTTTTAAATTGTCTTTCTATCATGTCCAGAAACCGAGATAGGTCACTGGGTTCAAATTTTGGTTGCGTGCACATATGATTTGTATAAATTGACTGGTAGCAGCCAGTTTTGTATGCAACCACCCAAAATCAGTTTTAAAGTTTAATCCTGGACAAAAGACAACTATCTAGACCCCCTCAATTTTGATTCTGGCACTTTTGATTTTTTCACTCCACCCTAGACTGGTTGCTGCCAGGATTTTCCTGGACAAACAATACACAGTCTGCTCAACTTACTTCCACTCCTAACTACCAAGTCTCCCGCAATGACCTGGTTGAGGTTGTCCAACAACTCTTCAGCAGTTTCAATAGTCACCACCCACTGTGGGGAGATATGACCTCCATTTTTGTGGCTCCAACACTGATTTCCCTCATGGCTGAGCTCTCCTTCAAGTGCCTCAATGATGGCTCTCCCACACTTTCCTACACCACCAGATGCACCCTGTCCTGGATAGATCTGTTATCCCTCTTGACAGATGGTTTCCTTGACTTCATCTGACAAGTACTTTGGGATGACTATGCCAGTGACCACTTCCATGTCTGCCTCACACTAAATCAGAATGACCAGACTGTTCAGGTACTGGAGAAGTGGATAGTGGCCAGAGCTAATTGGCCACTTTTGCAAAACAACACTTCCACACTTTGTACAACTGCCCACTTTCTATCCTGATGAATGCATTGCTTACTTTGAGGCGACTGTTGTTACAGCAGCAAGCACCAGCATCCCATGATCTTCTGCCTACTCCTGAGCTCGATGAGTACCCTAGTGGAACACTGCATGGAGGCCATTTGAGCCAAGAAGAGGGCTACCCGATGATTTTATTGCACCAAACCCCAACCTATAGCATGGAGATGCAGCAGGCCAGAGCTATTGCTCACCATGCAATGAAAAAAGTGCGTTGAGATTCCTGGTGTACCTTTGTGTCTGGTATCACCTCCTCCACACCTTTGGCTACCATCTGGAAGTAGGTACAGAATGTTGAGATGACATGCCCTCTCCTGACCCCTGGTCCTCCAAACTAATGACAGACTTCTCTATGAACTCAGGTTGGTGGTGAATCTCCTAGCATCCACCTTTGCTGCTGTCTCCTCCACAGACAGCCCTCACACTCCAGCCCCTAACGAGAGCTGTTCACTATCCCTCAACAACCCCTACAATCAGTTGTTCACCATGCAAGAGCTACAGGTGGCACTGGTCTCTAGATGGCCTCCTTTCCATGGCCCAGATAGCATCCTACTACATGATACAACACATCCACCCTACTATGCAACTGTTCCTACTGGATCTCTACAACTGTATATGGATCGAGGGCACTTTCCCCTCTCGGTGGAAAGAGGCCCATGTAATACCCATCCCCAAACCTGGCAAAGACACCCTCAACCCAACAAACTATAGACCAATCACATTAACATGCTGCGCCTGTAAAATCTTTGAAAAAAATGGTAGCCATGCGACTCTGCTTCCTCCTCGAAAGCAACAACTTCCTCCTAGCTACCCAGTCTGGCTTTAGACAGTTCCACTCCACTACAGACCCCTTCCTGCTCCTCAGTCAAGATATACAGAATGCCTTCAGTAGGGAACAGTTTGTCCTGCCCACTTTCTTCGATATTCAGAAGACTGACGACACCATCCATTAATGTATAATTCTCAGTCAGCTCCAAAGTTACAGTTTCATCAGAGCCCTGCCAACCAGGGTTGTGGAGTCGGTCCAAAATTCTCCGACTCCAACTCCGACTCCGACTCCACACATTGTCAAAAATTCGACTCCGACTCCGACTCCACACATTGTAAAAAATCTAAAAATCCGACTCCGACTCCTCACATTTTAAATATACGACTCCGACTCCTCTAGTGTTTCACTCTATAATTATCATAATAATAAGACATTTCATCACCACCACACTAAGTGTGAAATTTTATATTTTATATTTTATATTTAAATAAATATTAATTGTATATTCTGAAAATGTAAAAAAAAAATATTAAAAAAACTTAATCTAGGGGCTATCAATGAATAAGGTTTATTGACCAAAAAAACTAAATAACCTAAATGTTAGTATTTAGGATTTAGAAATTAAGGGTGACACAGGACAGAAATTGGAGTCGGAGTCGGAAGTTTTTTACCAACTCCGACTCCGACTCCGACTCCACCCTGAAACGTGCGACTCCACGACTCCGACTCCACGACTCCGACTCCGACTCCACAACCCTGCTGCCAACCTTCATCATAACTTTGATTTTAATTTTTAGATCCTGTAAATGCAGACATTCTTGATCATATTCATATAAGGAAGGATGATATTAGGCAAGTGATTCATACATTGAAGTCAAATAAGGCAGCTGGCCCTGATAATATATATGCTAGGATCCTCAGAGAAGAGGAAGAAAGCTTATCTGAGGCACTAACTATTTTGTTTGCTAGGGCAATTAATTATGCAGAAGTACCAGATGAATGGAAAAAAGCCAATGTAGTACCCATTTACAAAAAAGGGTAGTTAAAAGGAGGTAGGAAATTATAGGTCTGTTAGTTTGACATCATTGGTAGGAAAGAAACTAGAAAGAATTATAAAGAATAATATTCAAGATCATTGGAGAATTTTAATCTTATTTCAAGTTCACAACATGGATTTAGATCAGGAAGGTCTTGTTTGTCTAATCTTAGACTTTTTAGAATTTGTAACTGATCAGGTAGATAATGGAAATGATGTAGATGTTATTTATTTGGATTTTAGTAAACATTTGACAAGGTTCCATATTGGAGACTTCTATATAAATTGAAAGCTCATGGTATATTAGTGTCAGTTATAAATTTGGTAGAAAAATGGTTAGAAAACAGAGAACAGAGGGTAATTCTAAATGGTCATGAATCTGGGCAGCAGAAAGTGAAAGGTGGGTTACCACAAGGATCAGTTTTAGGTTCATTACTCTTTATTTTATATATCAATGATTTAGAGAAAGGAGTAGGTTGTAAAATTTCTAAATTGCAGATGATACAAAAGTAGTTGCTCCAGTTATAAATATAGAAAATTCTTATAAACTGTAAAAGGATCTTCATAGATGAGTTGCTTGGGCTAGTAAATGGCAGATGGAATTCAATGTTCAAAAATGCAGTCATGCAGTTTGGTAGAAATAATAATAACTTTAGTTATGAGATGCAAGGGAACTGGTTAGAGGATGTTAGACAAGAAAAAGATCTTGGCATTATAGTTAGTAGTGATAAAAAAATTTCTGAACAGTGCTTAGAGGCGAGGATAGAAATAAAGGGGCATTCCAGGACAAATCACCCAAAAATTAAAAAATTTGTCACCACTCCAACCTGGATTTTGATGAAAATTGACATATGGGGTTCTTCCAGGTGCTGATTTCACTGGTTCAAATAAAAAAGTTCTATGGCCCATAGTTTTTGAGATATGGGCCCCACTTTACCACCTAACTTTAATGGGCAATAACTCCCAAACATCTTGTCGTAGACCTATAAAACTATACATTTTTAGAATCAGCATGAAGAGATCTATTAAATGATACCACAATCAAATGTGTAGAACAGTAATGAAAATCCCCCCCTTTTTTCTTTTTCTTTTTGACCCCCACCCCTCCTAGACAGTGAAATCGAAAAAAAAAATTTTCATCTATTAAACTTTCATTAATTGTTAAAAGATGCAAACAATAAAAAACGTGGGTATCAAGTTGCAAGATATTTTTAAAATTATTGAAAAAATATGTACATTGTGAAATTTTGACATTTTTACTCAGACTAAAATAGAGAACTACAAATGATATATTTACATCCTATGTATAACTCATATTCACGCAGTCTCTCTCTCAAATGTTTGTTAATGCTTATTTTTATTACAGATATGCTTATTTTGGGTCAAATCATATCTTATTTTTGAGATTTACAATTGTGTATTTTTAGTAATGAAAAGTGGTTAGATACTGTGATGATCCTTTACAAAAACATAAGAAAAAGATGCACAAGGATATAAGAACCATCAGCCCATTACTTTATGATTGATGTAAATGGAAACTACAAAGGAATACCATACTATGTAGCAACTGTAGAAAATTATTGACCCAGAGACCAGAGTTGCTATCAACATCACAAAGTGAAGAGTCTGATCAGTCTTCTGAGAATGTTATTTCAGAAAGCGATGAATATGATCCAAGTATATCAAGTAATGCCAAAGAAGAGGTTTCTCAAGTTCTAGAAAGTCTTGCTTTGACTCTAGTGAAGAAGCATAAGTATTTAATGATAGGTACTTTTTATATTGGTTTGGGTTCCTCAAGAAAAGAAGCAAAAGCTATTCAAACAATAGAAAAAGCATGTGGTTCTTTAAAACAAAAGCTAGAAACAAATTTAGAAATTGAGATCCCAAGCCCATCAAAAGCTACAAAGTTGGATCATGAAACTCAAAGGTATGAATTTTAAAATGATGGCTATTATTAAGTAGGAATATACCTAAACTAAAACTGAAGCATAAAAACAAAATGTAGGTACAGTATTCACCTTTGATAGTAGAAACTAGAAGTACAACTCCCTAAAGATTGGAGATCAATGGCCCCATTAAATCATTTGGAATTCATTTGGTCACAAAATAATTTTTGGTTTAATTTGACTTTATCTCAAAGAATGCTCATTTTGTTACACTTGAAATCAATATTATAATCCAAAAAATTTAATATGCACATGTAATGTTTTGTTTATAGCTATTTAATGTTGTAAAATTCTTGGGAATAATCTTTAGGAGAATATTGTCAAGAATTTTCTTGAGAATATTCTCTGAACCCAGAATTTTTGAGAATTTTCTTTTTTAGAACATCTGAGGGGTTTTTCAACTATTCCGATACAACTTAACTTCAGTTCCTGTCAAAATGGATAAATTCTAAATTAGAAGTGAATGATAGGATGAGTGAAGAAATAAATAAATTAACTAATGCAAAAAATGTATTGAATCATTGTATAAAGACTGTATTTCAATTCAAAGTACAGTATTTACCAGGGATGGCAGTGATTAAATCAAAATGATTCAATCACCTGATTAAATCAATTGATTTTTTATGAATTTTTTTTTTTTTTTTTTTTTTTCAAAATTATATAGAAATTAAAAATATATCAGACAAAATACTTTAGAAACAAATAAAAATATCCCTTGTAATAATTAAGTGTTCAATTTCAGTTTTTCAGTATCAGCTTTTTTATGAAAAAATCATGATTTTTTTTAATTATTTCATTTTTTCAAAATTATATATAGAAATTAATAAAATATATCAAACAGAACAGTTTAGAAAGAAAAAATATCCCTTGTAGTGAAGTACTCAATTTCAGTTTTAATTTCAGTGTTATAACTAAATATTATGTAAATGTTAGTGATACTGAATTTCTCAAGTGTGTGTGCACATAATAAAATGCATATTATCCAAAATGGCAAAAAAAGAAATACTTCAAAAAGAACTACCTACCATAAAAAACTCACAAGACAATTATCACAGTCACAATTCACAAGGAAATCACATGTAGATACTCGCTCTTGCTATACCCAACCACAACTAACCAAGGAAACAATTTGCCATCCTTTATATACTATTTTCTCCCAATTCCGGAGTATTCTAGAATGTTCTGGAGTCATCTAGAATATTCTCACACATTCTAGAAAGTTCCATAAGGTTCTGAAATATTCTAGAATTCTCTAAAAAGCTGCAAAACAATCTAAAAATGTTTTAAAACTAAGAAAAAAGAAAATTCTCGAATATTCTCAGCAAATAATATTTTGTAGAATATTCTCAGAATATTCTTGCCTCACATCACTATAGCTATTATACATTCATGAATTTGTTTCAGGTCAATGATTCATCTCATGAATGAACTGGTGGAAGCTTTCCATTCTACTGACAGTTATGAGAGGAAACTCAAAATATTGACATTATCTCCATTTACCATATCAAAAACTATAAATCTATTTCAGACAACTGAATATTTAGTTAAGAAAAGCAGAAATATAAAACAAAGACTTGGAGTTATTCCTGAAATTGAACCCATGTCAAAAGGAAAAGTAATAACTAAAGGTAATACTAAAGATTTTGTTCAGAAATTTTTTGAATCAAATGAAATTAGTTGTTTGTGCCCAGGTACAAAAGACTGCCTGAGTATCAGAAATGAAAGTGGGTATAAAGAATCTGTGCAGAAAAGACTGGTGTTAATGAATCTGAAAGAAGCTTTTAGTCTCTATAAAAATAATCCAGATAGTCCCCAAATTGGCTTCTCTAGTTTTGCCAGCCTTCACCCCAGACATTGTGTTTTAGCTGGAGCTGCTGGTACCCATTCTGTGTGTGTATGTACATACCATCAGAATGCCAAAATACAATTCTCAGCTTTGGGTGTCAAAGCGTTGGAATACACAACTCTTATGGAGAAAGCAGTGTGTGATGTCAACAACAGGAATTGCATGATGCAAATATGTAATCTCTGTCCAAAAGAACAAGGTATTAAGAATTTTTTGCTCACTTTTCAAAGTGTTAACGATCCTGAATGTGAGGAAATAAAATATAAACAATGGGGGGTTACTACAGATTGATGCAATATGGTTGAAAAAACAGAATCTGTAGATGATTTTATAAATTCATTAAGCACAAAAATTGTCAAATTGACACGTCATCACTTTATTGCAAAGAATCAGAGTGCATTTCTAAAAAACTTGAAGAATAATTTAAATAGCCATACAGCTGTAGTTCTTGGTGACTTTTCAGAAAACTACTCATTTGTAGTACAGGATGCAGCCCAAGGTTTTCATTGGGAAAATACCCATTGCACAGTGCATCCCTTTGTGTTATATTATAAGGAACCAGAAAGTAATGAAACAAAACATTCAAGTTATTGTTTTTTATCCCCAAATACAAAACATAGCACTACAATGGTTTACACTTTTTTAAATACACTCATACCTATTATTAGAAAATCCCACCTTCATATAAAAAAATTACATTATTTTACTGACGGATGTGCGGGACAATATAAAAATTGTTTCAACTTTGTTAACATTTGTAAACATGATTTTGGGCTGGAATGTGAGTGGCATTTCTTTGTCACAAGCCATGGTAAGAGCACTTGTGATGGGATTGGGGGTAGAGTGAAAAGATCTGTAGCCAGAGTGAGTATGCAGAGAACATTCACAAATCAAATATTAACACCAGAAGAGACATTTGAATTTTGTTCAAACAATATGTATAAGTGAGAGCATAAATTTTTTTTTAATAAATTCTGAAGAAATTGAAGCTATGGAAAATTTTTTAAATGACAGATATGAGAAAAGTATGCGGCTAACAGGAACACAAAAATTCGACAGATTTGTACCTATTAGTGCAAATAACATAAAAGCATTTGAATTTTCTTCTGATGAAGTTGGTGAAGTGAGGATTATAAGCAAAGCTTTTCTGAGTGAAGATAATATTGAAGTTAATCCGAAAATAGGAGAGTACATAGTTTGTACTTACAATGATCAGAAATGGCTGGGATTTGTACATTCCTATAATGAGGAATTTGATGACTTTGAGGTTAGCTTTTTGCACCCATCAGGATATAGTGTTTACTATTACTTTCCATAAATCAGAGATACATGCCACATATCAAGAGATAAAATTTTAGGTTTATTAAGCACACCAACTTTAAAGCCAGGAACAATGTGTATTCAATGTGTTTTCCCAGAAAATGAGTTGAAAAAACTCATGTAATTATGAATCAACTTGATGTAATATGTGTGTTCAATTTGTATTTTTGCTATTTATTTTCATCCATGTGAATATATCATTTGTAGTTCTCTATTTTAGTCTGCAGGCGTAAAAATGTCAAAATTTCACAATGTACATATTTTTTCAATAATTTTTAAAATATCTTGTGACTTGATACCCAAGTTTTTTATTGTTTGTATCTTTTAACAATTAATGGAAGTTTAATAAATGAAATTTTTTTTTTTTGGATTTCACTGTCTAGCGGGGGTGGGGGTCAAAAATAAAAATAAAAAGGGGATAAAATTTTTCATTATTGTTCTACACATTTGAATGTGGTATCATTTAATAGATCTCTTCATGCTGATTCTAAAAATGTATAGTTTTGTAGGTCAAAGACAAGATGTTTGGGAGTTATTGCTCATTAAAGTTAGGTGGTAAAGTGGGGCCCCCAAGATTTTGGGGGCCCATATCTCAAAAACTATGGGTCATAGAACTTTTTTATTTGAACCAGTGAAATCAGCACCCGGAAGAACCCCATATGTCAATTTTCATCAAAATCCGAGTCGGAGTGGTGACATGCATTGGGTGATCTCTCCTGGAATGCCCCTAAAACAAATAAAATGTTAGGTATTATTAAGAGGAATGTTAGTTACAGGAGTAAGGAAGTCATCTGTAAATTATATAATTCTTATGTTTGGCCTCACTTAGAATACTGCATTCAAGCTTGGTCCCCTCACCTTAAACATGATATTGATATGCTTGAAGGTGTGCAACATAGGGCAACCAAGCTTATCCCTAACCTAAGGAGATTGGAATACAGGGATAGATTAAAGGAATTAGGTATGTTTAGTTTTGAGAGACATTGTATGAGGGGAGATATGATATAGATGTTCAAAATGTCTTCAGGTTTGGACAATTTAGATGTACGTAACTTTTTCTCACCAGATGCTGATGAGATAACTTGTGGACATAATAAGAAAATTAGAAAACAGACTTGTAGACTTGATCTATGAAAATACTTTTTCAGTCATAGAGTAGTAGATTTTTGTTATGACTTGGGTGTGGTAAACAGTAGCTCATTAGTTAATTTTAAAAAAAATTTGGAGACTTTCATGAGTGAAAGAGATAGTTTGTAGATTGTATATAGCAACAGTGGCCAAACCCTGGCTCACGAGCCGCATGTGGCTCGTGAGAAAATATTGGTTTTTATTGTACAGTATTTATCATAAAAGACAAAATTCATAATACAAATATAATTTTTTTTCATATAAAAAAAATATGAAAAAAAAACAAGGAAAAATTGAATTGACAATAAAATGCGTCATGCGTACAACAATTTCTTTTGCGTGACAGGCACTAAGTGGGATAATTATGTAATTAACACCAATTGCCACTCACCAGTGTCCAGTACCCCTCGAGCTACCCTGTGGGCCGCGTGTAGTAACAAGTGAATGTGTTTTAAAATTGGCTTCTTAGATTAAATAGTGGCTATTTTTCTCAGCTATACAAGTGAAAGTTATACAACCCCTTAGTTGATTAAAATGACTGAGCAGACAAAGTGTAAGAAATGGAAATATGAAGAAGAAAATAGAGTTTTTAAACAGAAGTGGGAGGAGAGCTTTACCTTTACTGTTAAGGGTGGGAAACCTGTGTGTCTTATCTGCCACATGGCACTCAATCACTTTAAAGCCAGTAACTTTAATATAATATTTAATATAATATTATATTTATAATAATATAATATTTAATATAATTATACCTGAGATGCAGTCAAGCAGGGATCCAGGGATCATGCCCAGATCTGGTCAAGCAAAGTTAAATTTGTAATCTCATCGTGAAGTCTAGTTGGCTTTGTAATAATTAATTTTAAACCACTTGCAGTCATGATGTGAAGGAAGCATACATTATTATTGAATATTCTTTGGTGAGATCAATATTTAAATCTTTTGCAATAACACAATTGTTACCAGTATAATTGGAGGTGAGAATTTCATCAATATCTGAAATAAAATTTGGTACATTACCAATTGGTGATCAGTAAATGTCTAAAATTGAATACTAGGTGGTGTTGTGAATAAACATTTCAATTGCAAGTGTTTCTGAGGTATTATTGTTTATACTTGTCAGATCTTTGCTACTTTTACTCTTGTAGTTTGAGCCTACAAATATGCTTATACCTCCCTACCTATTGTTATTCCTACATAGGCTTACATGGTAGCTTGTGTACCTTAGAATGTTAAGATCTTATTATTTTCATCGAACCAGGTTTCAGTTAATATAATGCATGTGAATTTATTTATTTAATTATTTTAGGTTAGCTGTCAATTTGTCAAAGTGGTTTGGGAGACTATGGATGTTAAAGTTTAGGAAAGACAGGTTGCCATTGTTGTATTTCTTGTTTAAGAAGTTGTCTACTGAGATATTGTCAGAGTTGACAACATTTTCAGATTCAGTAATTTCATTTTTTATCATGAATGAAATACTGAAATTTTTCATATTTTATTCATCATGTAGCATAAACCATTGTTCACTTTAAATAATATTTTAGAATGTTTCATTATATAACCACATTCTTTTCAGATTTAAAAAGTGCATACAGAGGCCAGTATGTGAATATAGGTAATGTTGTTGGGAATAAGGATAATGAAGTTTGGACCATCATCGCTAATGAAGAATCCAACAAAACCCCTCTGGTTCTCATTCATGGATTTGGGTCTGGAGTAGGACTGTGGTGCTTAAATATAGATGCTCTTGCAGCTCATAGGCCAGTTTATGCATTTGATATAGTTGGTAAGTGGTGCTTAGCCCATTAATGCCCAGCGTTCTCTTTTTGAAACACATTTTAACACTACAGTACTTTTACTTTTAGAATTTAAAAGTAAAATTTTTAAATATTAATTTTTATTTTTTTATTTAAATTTTTCTGTATCAGATAACTATTTGATGTTTATTTAAAGTCTCTGAAGCTGAATATATCAAGAAATATCAGGAAATAAAAAAAAAAGTTTTGGGCATTACCGTAAATTTCATTATATAACAGTATGAATTTTTTCCATAAATTGTAGGTATCTACCTATGTATAGGTACCTAAAATGTATGGAAAAAATAACAACAAAATTTATCTTAAACATTGTAGGGCCCAGTTACTCCTGCAGGTGCCCAGTTACCCCATTTTACAGTAATGGGTTAATGAGTTTAACTACAAATCCATCAGTATATGAATAGGTAGTAATTTTACCTGCCATTCAGTAATGTTGAATTTTTATGCATCAGCACCTTTGAATCCAAGAAAAACTAATTACAGTACAAGAAAGTGCTCCAAACTTTGGCAACTCCCAAAATTTGGCACAATTTAAAAAATTTATATTTTCACTACTCTGGCAATTTTCTGCAAAACCTAGCATCACAAGTGTTTCTGAGATTCGCCCAGGGTTGGTGAGGGAAACCTGTATTAAAAATAATTCCAGTTAAAGTCAAAACAAGACAAGATATTTACTGAACATTTAAAAATTGCTTCAAAAACAACATCCATCTGCAAAAGCTTGTATCTATTACTACTAATGTGGCACCCGCAGTGATAGGCTGCAATAATGGTTTTATAGGACTGTAAAAATGATAAATTCTTTCCCACATTTATTAATTACCACTACATTATACATCACGAAACTCTGTGTCCTAAAGTGATTGATTTTTAACATGTTAAGAGTTGAGCAACTAAGATAGTGAACTCTATTTGTGCATGAAAGGAGTGAACTTAACAGTAAGGATGGATTACATTTTAGTAGAAAGGAAAACTGCTTTATATGGGAGACTTTTAGAGGATAATGTGAGTTCTTTGGGGTCTTGAAAGATAAGTTTAGATCAACAGAGGACATAAAGCATCAGGCTATATGTAAAGTTAATACTGTTAGGGTCTTGAATACAGATTATTTCAGGAATAGACATATCAGATATCTAGCCAAAAGTAGTGAACTAGTTAAAACTGAGGGGGGTTAGTGTTTTTATACAAATGCATGGAGTCTTAGGAATAAGAAAAATTAATTATTTAGTTATATGATTCGTGAAAATCTGGATATAGTCTTTATTAGTGAGGCTTGGATTAATGATGCAGTATTCAATGACACTAGAGCAGAGTATGAGTTAAATATAGTGAAACCTCTCTATAATGAAATATACCAGCCAAATGGTTGTCATTGTAGAGAGGTTGTTCATTATAAAGAGGTTTTCCTTTGCTGATATTGTAATGTAGATATATTTTAATGATCTGTTTAGACCCTCATTAGTTATTTATACATACTTTATGTAGTACTGAAAATACAGTATATTAAATGCATTACTTAAAATTACTTTTAAGTATTTACAAGTATTTCTCAGTGAGGAGAGAAACATTCTAGCCAATTATGAATCAGCTTTTAGGCATCAGCCAATCAGCATGTTGCTTATTTTCTTAATCAGGGAAATGGAAGTAGAGATGAATATGTACAGCTCAGGCTGAGTTAGTGAAAACACCTCCTTATAATGAATCGTATCTTCGATAAAGAGAAGTTTTTCAAAATGCCCAAGGTGGTTGGTAAAGAGAGGTTTCATTATAGTGGAGTGTTGTTATTTAGAGGTTTTACTGTAGCTATAAAATGTATATTTATCAGAGAATGGACAGGCAGGGGGTGGTTTGGTTGTATACATTAAGAATGATTTAACTTCACTTCAAAATGATAGTATTAAAGTAGACAATAGGATAGAATCAATTTGGGTTGATATTTGTATATCAAGTAAATGGTATACAGTATTTGGATAGGTACATTTTACAGACCTTCAAACCAAATACAAGAAGTTGATGCAGTATGGTTCAGGAGAGAAATAAAGGTTGTAGTGCTAGAACATTAATTACACAGGCCTACAAATGAGAACTTTGTAAGAGTTGTTTTCTTACTAATAACTGACTTTACATAATTCAACTACCCTGATTTCGAATAAGGTGTCCATTTTTTTCTATCATGTAAGGATTTTCTGCAAACTGGAAGGGAAAAAACAACAACAAATAAATAATATTTGTTTCAATTTATATTAGGTACCTATTTCGCTTTGTTATACTAATTGCAAATGCAAACAACTTTAAAAAGAAAGAAGACTATTAACATCAATTACATATTCATCTTTATTTGTCCTGAGTTTTCTTGTGAGATCTATGCCTTTTAGTGTTGAATGCAGAGCTGGGCAATAAATACATTGAATGTATTTAAATACTAAATACTAAATACATGGGAGAAATGTATTTAAATACTAAATACTAAATACATGTTACGAATGTATTTAGATACTAAATACAAAATACATCAATTGTATTTAAATACATTTGTAAATACATTTTAAATACATACAAATTTTAACATATGCATTCACTAATTCATGAGTAACAACAATATAAAATGCTTGATAAAGGATAAAGAAATAGTACAATCTAATTTCCGATTATATATTTCCATTTTTAGAACAAAACAAAAACAAAAGAACTTAGAACTTACGATGTTCAACCAGTGACATATTATACTCATTATATCATTGCAAAATGAGTAACAATTAATGAGTAGATGAGACATAAACGTAAACATAAGAAAGTAAACATAAACATAAGGCACCTTACGAATTCTCTTTTATTTCACGGTTGCTGCGGATCAAAACCAGAACGTGTATTAAACCAGTAAAAGTATTTACATTTTTATATTTTGAGTATTTAAATACATTGTATTTAAATACTCATTATAGTATTTAAATACATATTTAAATACATGAAAAACAATGTATTTATAAATACAGTTCTAAATACACAAATGTATTTAAATACATTTAAATACAAATGTATTTAAATACTGCCCAGCTCTGGTTGAATGTACACACTGTTTTTTTTTCTTTGATGTAATAATTCTGGAGTATCCCGTTTCAACATCCAGCAGTAATCAGCCATCATGCTGATGTCCCACCTTCCCTGATATCTCTTCTCCATTTCTTGGATGTCTTGGTGAAACTGTTCTCCTTGTTCTTCGCTGAGTGCTCTGAGATTTTCAGGGAAGTAATCCAAGTGTGAATGTAATAAATGTAATTTTAAACTTGTATTACAACCTAACTCTTTGAACTTATTTAGCATGTTGTTCACGATGTTTTGGTAATTTGGGTCCTTGTTGTTCCCCAAAAATTTGCTGATAACATCCTTAAAAGCAATCCACGCTTCTTTTTCAAGATTGTTCGTTGTTCTTTCAAAGTGTTCATCCAAAGTCAGTTTTCTAATGTGGGGATCAGTGAAAATTCCTTCTTTCAATTTTGCTTCCAAAAGAGTTGGGAATTTACCACATAGATACTTAAAACGATCTCCATCTTCGTCCAAGGCCTTAACAAATTGCTTCATCAAGCCCAATTTTATGTGAAGCGGAGGTAAAAGGACTTTCTTTGTGTCAACCAAACTTTTACGTTGAATGTTTTTAGAACCAGGTGTCAGGTTGTAGACAAATCAACTAGGGATCAAGCAATCTTAGATTTGATTCTATCCATTGATTATGAGGTTATTAGGGAACTTGCAGTAGGAGAGTCATTAGGGAACAGTGACCATTTTAAAACAGAATTAATAGAGATCTAATCAACAATAACCATCTAGTTCCTTGCTTCTTGAAAAGTAACTATTGTAAATTTAGAGAGTTGTTAGGCTCAGTAAAGTGAGATAATGAATTTGCCAATAAAAATCCCATTGAGATTGGTCTAGATTCAAAGAAATTTTAGAGGATGTACAGTGTATGTGTATTCCTCTCAGAACTGTTAGGAATAACAGAATTAGGAAACCTTTGTGGTGGATTAGGGAAATGGCTAAAATTATTAAAAATAAAAAAGGGCATTCAGGGAATATAAAAGCAATAATAGCCTTGTGGAATTGGATAATTATAGGCAGTTAAGAAATAAGCTAAATAGCTTGATTAGGAAGAGCAAAAGACATAGTGAAATAAATCTAGCTAGAAATAGCAATAAAGATCCAAAGAAGTTCTTTAGTTTTTATAAATATAATAATAAAAAGCATGATAGGATTAGCCCAATAGAACATGATGATAGGATATTTGAAAATGATCAGGATATTGTTGGTAATTTTAGTAATTATGTTACCTCTGTTTTTACTGAAGAAAATTTGAATAACTTCCATTTTAATTCTTTAGATTCTATAAACTCTGGTGTTTTTGATAAGATTCATGTAAGGAAGGATGATGATAGGCAAGTGATTCATACAGTGAAGTCAAAGCTGCTGGACCTGATATTCACTTTTCCAGGAGATTTGATAACGCAAAATAATAATAATAATAATAATCATATGGACTATAGTCTGCCAATAAACCTTTCATTTTCATTTCAATAATAATAAGCACCCTAATGGTAATGCCTGAAATTTGTACTGTGTATAATAATAATCATAGTAATAATAAATTTTCTATCAGTCATGGCAAATAACTTGTTGAAAATAGTCTCATAATGTAAGGTCACTGAAGAATTCAACTGTAGATGTTCATAAAATCTGTGACAGTGCAGATTTGATACTAATACGAGAGCACTGGCTACCTAAGCAAAAGCTTAAATTCCTCTCTACCATCCATGATGACTTTATGTACCATGCATCATTGGCAGTAGACTTGTCAGATGAATTAATGTACGGTAAGCCTTTTGGTGGTGTTGCTTTCTTAATCAAGAAAAATTTGTCAAAATGTCTAAAAATTTTAACAAGTGATAATGTAAGGTTGTTAGGCATTGAATTACAAGTGAACAATGATTGCATATTAATTGTAAACTGTTATTTCCATACAACAATGGCAGTAATGTAGATAAATACATTGATTTGCTGTACAAAATTAAGTCTTTATCAGATAACCCCAAATATTCTCACTGTATAATAATGGGGGACTTTAACGCGTGTGTGAACTCAGAATTTGTAGAATTGGGTAACATGTGCGAGTCAGCCAAATTAAGTATAAGTGATGTAGATGTATTAGGGGTAACCAGTGGTAATTTTACATATGTTAGTGCTATGAGTGGTACCACTATGTGGATTGATC
Organism: Bathynomus jamesi; assembly: GCA_023014485.1. NCBI lineage: Eukaryota > Metazoa > Arthropoda > Malacostraca > Isopoda > Cirolanidae > Bathynomus > Bathynomus jamesi. The sequence goes on along the minus strand of JAJOZX010001062.1, from coordinate 364,519 downwards.
ATTGTCTCACTAGTAATAATCTGAAGGATTGAATTGTTAGAGTTCATATTCTGCATGATTTCCTTCTTTCTGATCATAGACCATTAGAACTATTAATTAATTTTACCAATTTATGCACAACACAATATAACAAGAACTCAATATGTAAGAATAATTGCATCGACTGGTCTGATGTTAATATGCAACAGAGAATAAAATACAAAGACAGAACAGGTTATCTCTTTAATAATTTAGAAATTTTGCATCTTGCCTGTAGTAATCCTTGCTCAAATGATTCTCACTGTAAACTCATAGATAGGTATTATAGTAAGATAGTATCCCTGTTAAGAGAAGCAGGAAGCCTCCTGATTAAATCTACAACTATTATACTAAGATTATTTCTGGATGGAATGATTTTATTGCCACCCTGAAGAGGGAATTGAAAGATGCCTACAATTTGTGGTGCTTTCATGGTAGACCCAGATTATAACCAGTATACATGAATATGTGTAGAAGTAGGGGTCAGTATAAGGCAGCCATAAGTAATGTAAACAGGAAGAAGAGTCTATTCAAACATCAAAAGCCTGTGAAGCTCACATAAATGATGATGATAAATTTTGAAAATTTGTGAAGAATCAAATGGGTGTCAAAAGTGTCCTCCCTCCGACAATCAATGGGGTGTCAGGGGAGGATGAAATTGCAAAGCTATGGAAAAGCCACTACTCAAACATTCTTAACAGTGTGAGTAGAGATAATCTTAAGATAGATTGCAGCTAAACGCCTGTGGGAGGATCAAGGGAAAATGCTTTGATATCAGTTCCTGAAGTAGAGAGGTTAATTAAAGAGTTAAAGATTGGTTCTGCATCAGGGGTAGATGACCTATCAAATGAGCATTTAAAATATGCCAATGACGTGGTATGTCTGCATATATCATTGCTGTTATCAGCCATGCTTGCTCATAGCTATATCCCTGCAGAATTCATGAGGGAATATATCTTGCCCCTGGTCAAAAATAAGTATGGAGACATTGTCCAGCAATAATTACAGGCTGTCACTTCCTGTTCAAAACTACTAGAAAAACTCTTGTTACTTCGATTAAATGATTACCTATGGACATCTCATCAGTTTGGTTTTAAAAGGTCCCCACTCAACTGACCTGTGTATCTATGTACTTAAAGAAATAATATCTAAATACATTGACAGTAATTCAACTATTTATTGCTGTTTCCTAGTCATAAATCCTGCCTAAAAGAATATAGCACAGGCACTAGAAATTATTTTTAATAAATCATTGATATGTACTGAAATTCCAGAGGATTGGAAGAAAGCAAATGTGGCTCCAATCTTTAAAAAAGGAAATAGAAACTTGGCAAAAAACTACAGACCCATCAGCCTCACCTCCATTATTTGCAAATTACTTGAAAGTATTATTGGAGGTAAAGTTACTGAGTTCCTTGAAGGGTGCAACCTTATAAATGATAGCCAGCATGGCTTTCGAAATGGAAGGTCCTGTCTAACTAACTTGATTGAATTTTATGATGGAGTCCTATTGCAAAGGCATTTGATACTGTTCCTCATGCAAGATTGTTGGTAAAAGTTAGAGCCCATGGTATAAGAGGTCATATAGTTGACTGGATAGAAGAATGGCTGAGAAACAGAAAACAGAGAGTTCATCTAAATGGAAATAAGTCTACTTGGAGACCCATATTGAGTGGAGTCCCACAGCGGTCTGTGCTGGGACTTCTGCTTTTTGTTGTCTATATAAATGATCTAGAGAAAGGCCTATCATGTAAATCCTCAAAATTTGCTGATGATACAAAATCAAGCCATAATGTTGAGTCGGTAGCAGGAGCAATGACAATACAAAAAGACTTAGACAGAGTAACAGCCTGGGCAGATAAGTGGGAGATGATATTTAATGTTGATAAGTGCAAGGTTATGCATATTGGGCCAAAAAATCCAGAATTTGAATACAATATGAATGGAATTTGGATTAAAAATGATAAAGAGAAAGACTTGGGTGTGTCACTGTGACTAATGAACTTAAACCCTCAAATCACTGTATGGAAATCAGAAATAAAGCAAATGCTAGACTCAATCTCATGCAGAGACACATTGAATGCAAATCACCCAATATTATAAAGCAACTATACATTTCATATGTGAGACCCCTCCTTGAATACTGTATTCAATTTAATAGTCCCTATTTGATACAAGATATTGAAAAACTGGAAAAAGTACAGAAACGAGCAACAAGAATGATCCCATCTCTAAGACAATTGACATATAAGGAAAGACTGGCGTATCTAAACATGTTCACATTAAAAAGGAGGTGGTTAAGGGGTGATATGATAGAGGTGTATAAAATGATAAAAGGGTTGGATAAGATAGATTTTGATTCTCTTTTCATTAAAGATCACAATAACCAGACTAGAGGTCATAGTATGAAATTATTTAAGCCAAGATGTAGAACAAATTTAAGAAAACATAGTAATTAAGTTTTGGAGCAGTCTGACAGAAGTGGTGACTTCAGATACACTTGATTCTTTCAAAACAAGGTTGGATAGTTTGATGTCTGCAAGGGACATCTGGTGATAGTGTTTAATTAAGCCCATTTTTATTGCATGAATGGTACTAGCTTATTTCATATATATTATGTGCATTTAGGTGATAAATCCCACAGCTCAACACAAGTGTTGTAGGATATAGGGAGGCAGCATCTTGGGTTAGGGCAGCGCTGTCCAACTTGCGGCCCGCGGAATGGACGTTTGCCAAATTTCATTTCTGAATTTTCTTCCCTATTTTGTCATTTCTAGTAGGGAGAACAACATTCAGCAGGTTCCTAAGTCGTATTAACCAACAGTGTATGATTATAGGCAACATCTTGGCCGCGCTTTATAGAAGTTGGACAGCACTGGGTTAGGGGATACTCTCTGTCCTTACACACCCTATTTAAAGAGATTCCTCTGCTGAACAGTGCCCCCCATAGTACTGTGAGGTATTGAAAAACTCATGATCTTCACTTGCCCCACAAACACCTTTAAATGGGAGACCCAAAATGGGTGCACACACATTTCTACATTACTCTACAGTCTTTACAGCCACACCTACATTTTTCCTCCTAAGTATATATATTGTAATGTATATGGTTGTAAATTGTGACTTGGTCCGCAATTGATATGGACCGTGACTTATTTTTGGTTGGCAAGGTATTGGTATTGATGGGTACCGTAATAGGGCGGGTCGTACTCAGGTGACAACATGAATCTGAAGGAAATCCTACCATCAGGGGTGTCTAAATTATATGTTTTTACATGGGGAATTCAAATATGAGCTGCTTTTTTGGATAGGATAACTCTAACCTACATCATTTTGTATTTCTAAATTGCCAATTTTACCCTTTTGAACCCCTTTATAATATATTAAAAGATATAAGGTAAATCATTTATATTGACAAGGCCAAATCAACTTTACATATATTTATTAATAGGTGAACTGCATGTATATCACTGGATATAATTACAAAGATCATTCTCCTGACATCTTGAACTTATCCAGGTTGCACAAATCCTGCTTTGACTCAGACTTGGACATCAGCTTCCTGCTGGTCTCCTGAGCCCTGATCCCTCCATCCCTCTTTTCCTGTGAGAAGTACTTAGCAGAAGCCTCAGTCACCATTTTAACAACCCTCTCGATGCTTTGTGTGTGGCAAGGCCAGTTGCGCACCTCCATTGGGGTGTTGATGAAGTTTTTCACCTCTAAGGTGCTTAGAGAGCAGGTGAGAGGTGGCTCTGACACACCTTCTGACCAGCTGATCAAGTCACCGATGCTGGAAGTATCACAATTGATGTGAGGTGTCCTTCTGCTCCTAACAGAGGAGTCCCCCAGCTGAGTGTCCGGGTCCCCCTCTCCCCTGATGGCCAGGATTCTCTCCACCCCTTCAATCCTCTCCTTCTGATCCTCAGAGCAGAGTAGTGTTTGGAGGATGACTTCACTGTGGGCATACCAAGCAGATCTTCTCACAGTTGGCATCACAATATCCAGCACCTCCTTTCTCTGGGACTTGAGGCAGTCCAGCTGAAAGAGGATGTGCCTAGGCCCTTCGATCCAGGAGTGCTTGACCTTCACGTTGAACCAACATGGGTAATACACTCCAATGATGAATTCCACAATGAATTGCAGAATCTTAGGTTCTTCCTTTAAGTCCGTGCTTTGACACCCAGAGCCTGAGAAGTCTGTTCGCTGTGGTTTACTGGTCCTATCTCTAACAGAGCCAGCCCTGCAGGAAGTACTCCATCCTTGACTGCACAGACAATTTTATAGCCATAGTATTGATCAGTTGAGAGATCTTGAATGACTTTGTCAGGAAGCTTGATCAGTGGAGGGCCAACAGAGATTCGGTGAAGTTTGGATTGATATCAAAGTCTGTAGCAGAATCAAGGAGCTTTCCTATTGGCCCGGATAATTTTTTGTCTGACAGAGTAGGGCCATCAAGGTCAACAATGAGATGGCGCAGGGGAAGTTCAACAGTGTGCAGGTTGCACACCAACCAGACCAGCTTTCTCCCCAGGTGCAGCTCCAGCTTCCGCATTACTCCAGCTTTCACACCAGTGTTGACATTTGTTGAGTCCTCCAATGGCCAACAAGGTCTTATCATAACCCCTCTCTTTCAGCCAGGCAAACAGGACCTTAGCAATCTACTAAAAATGAACCACCTAGTTTTAGCTCAAATCAAAGTTGTTAATTAAATTTTGCTCAATGTATCACTATAATATGCGTAGAAATAGCTTTTTCTAAAATATAACAGAATAATACTCACATGTGAACAGTAACAAAAAAAATATCAGTAGATAATCACTAAATCTATCCCCTCACTGCAAGCCGAGGTGGTAAAATAGCTTCATAAATCATGAGTCACTTCAAATATTTCACAAAACGTCTTAGAATGTTCTGAAACGTTACATTCTAGCCTCTGAGAAAGGTGGCTCAGAAAATGGCCTTATGCGCGCCAGAAAACCGTCAAAATATTCATATACCAAACTGTATGATAATTACAATTAAGTGGAATGGCACACCTTTTTATTTGAGTATTTAAATATTATTATTATATGAATTACATTATATGTGTTTATATGAATTAGTTAGAACAATGCTCTATGAGAGATAACGTGAGCAGCCATGATAGAAAATGTGAGAAGACATATTCTGGGGTAACTACAATAGTAAAATAATCAACAATTTAATAATAATCAACTGCAAAATGATGTAGGTTAGGGTTATCAGAATTAAATATTTTCTTCAGAATTGTGTTCTATACACCAAAATATGTCATTTGAACACCCCTCTCCATTGATTTAAAAAAAATGCATAGTATGACCCGCCCTAGTACCGTAATGAAATTGACTGGATTCTTTGGATCCGATATATTTGCATGTCAGTTATAAATAGATATAGAGTGTAACATATTTGTGGATAGTAGCCTATTATGACTTTGGTCCTCTGGATCCAGAGATTCTATCTCTGGTTTTAAATTGATAATTAATTAGTTTTGTAAAAATTGGTTGTTGCCAATGTACAGGCAGTTTTTACATAGTGGAGCCACCTCGATGGGCCGAAGTGGCCCCTCGTGTGCCCACTATAAAAATTTCTTATGTTCTTAATTACTGCAGTTCTGGCATTCCTGATGGATCCAGAGTTTGTTCTTTTTATTACATAAACCATAAAAGCTCTTTTTAACCTGCTGTTTTTTTTCCATCTCGTTTCTTTTGATTAAATTAAATATATAAAAAAAGGAAGTATATAATAAATGTGCCCAAAGGCCTTTTATTATACAGGGTAGGCCATAAGTCACTACCGAAATGAGTTTCATTAAACCCCGATGAAGTTACTTTTGGCCCACGCTATACAGTATTCCTTAGTTGCCCTTCAATGCCAAAGGGTTGAGGACCCCTGATCTAGAGCTGTCATTTTTTTGATAGTTTTGCGCAACCTCAAAGCATTTGTGTCATTTGTTAACTACTTGAAGTACATTCGACTTTCTTCTGATGTGAAATGAATTTTTATTACATGACAGTCACATTCTTTTCTGTTCTAATTCGTATTCTTTTGGGCGTCTGTTTTTTAAATGATTATTTTTATTCATACCACTGGTTTTATAATTTTTGCATTTTCCCCACCTTTTTGACACTACCATTTTGGCATTATTTGTGTACACCCATTTTTTATTTGACTGACTAACTTCAAAATATTTCCAAACGTAACTTTTCAGTTGACATTTTCACTGAACTTTATGGGATGGCCAAATTTTGGCTAATGAAAAGTTATGTACCTAGAATTTTACAATATGAAATAAATACATTTAAAAATTCTTACAAATTACAATCAAACAGTTAACCCTTCATTAAAAAGTCTGAAATGTAAAGTAAAGCAATTTAAAAATAACTGACCATAGACTAAAAACAAAGTAATGGCTTTACATTAGTTGTAACTTAGCTTATCTATAATTAATAATGTAAATTAGGCATGAGACCCACATTTATAGCCATAGTAGTAATTAGGAAATACCTCAAACAGAACATAGTGCCTGGGTTTAACCTAGCAACTTTATGATCACAATTTAATTTGGGTGTAAACTTAGTTGTATTAGCTATGCTTAACCTCAATTAATCTTTATAGAAACATGTCTTTAAATACTAACTAACTATTAATTTGTTAGGTTTTTCATGACATCAGTCCATCACTATTGGCCTAATTTAACAGTAAGCTGCTACAGAGTAACATCATGATTTTGAAGTTTGCTAAATGTTTTAGTGTTATATAGTTTTCATGACTGAACTTGAGAGAATAGGCTCCGTATATTGACATAAACTTAGAAATGTGCCAGGTTTTGTTTTAGTTTTAGGCAGTAATTCCTCTCAGTGATGCTCTAGTGAAGGTCTACTTAATAGCAGATTTGCGAGTTTCGTAAGTTGCATACCCTCTGTTTGACATAATGAATAGAGACGACAGAGAGAAATTGTAGAGGATCTAAATACAGTACTTACGTATATGGATGCGTTTTAAGTATGGATAAATAAAGTGGAAAGGGTAAAGGCATCTTATTTAAGTGTGGTTATTGCACTTAATACGCATATGCTTTGTAAAGTCGACGGAGTTGAATGGAACGTAGTCATACAGCTTGAACAAACTTTTGGGGTGGATTGTGGATGGCATGATTCGTAGGAGTGCTGACTCTGAAACTACGCGACGCGGATTCGAGTCCCACTAACTCAAAGTTTTTCACTTTATTGCCTTTTCCCTTTCCTACTACATTGTAGGCCTATGAATATTGAGATACGTGGTGTTATAAGCCTTTATACAGCTAAGTTTGTATAATATGGTTCTAATTAAGATTATTCAGTTTACAATTCCTCAACCCACTTGTCATACGTGGATTAGAGTTACTAATATAAGGGCCTAATAATAGTACCGGTAATTATGGTACTCAGACATAAGTAGCTCAGGTGCGTCCGCACTAGAATTTTTAATGGAAATACAAGTCTTGTGAAATACATATTCATTATAAGGTTTCATTCTGATCATGAAATGCCTTTAATTCATTAACAAATATTTTTAATCGTAAAGAACTACATTAAGTTCTATATGTACAAGTTCTTATAGCCGATGGCTTAAGTTATTATTATTATGGGATAAGTTTTGATTATTGTCATTTTGGCAGGTTTTGGTCGTAGTACCCGACCCCATTTTAATAACGACTCTTTGGAGGCAGAAGGAGAATTCATAAACTCCATCGAGTCCTGGCGATCATCGTTACAATTGGAAAAATTTGTTATTCTTGGTCACTCCTTTGGTGGTTTCTTGGCAACATCATACGCTATCAAGCATCCTGAAAGGTTAGTATGCGTAATAAAGCGCAGGTTTTGCACTAGAGACAGTATAGATACATTTTTAGTATAGTGTACGATGTAAAATGTATCTTTTCTTTCTGGATACCCTGTACTTTTTTTTCATTTTAAACCTTATATTTTAACACTTCTTTATTGTATTTTCAGAATGTAGGTTTATATATATATTTCTAATTTCAGATAGGTGGTGAACGTGTAGGGAGTGTACATAGGCCCTAATTCGTTTAACTGTATTATTGTTTAGGTCTGTATTGTTATAATTTTATATAGGCATACTCCGCATAACACGGATTCCTTCAACGCCGATTCGCCATAACGCTGATAAAACCTTGACACCATTCACTGAACAGCGATGCTTCAGATTCGCTCTTGCACGTTTTTGTAGGAAAATTTTTGACAAAAATGCATTTCTTAACGTTGAATGGAACAAAGTTAATTTTAAAAATAAGCGCGATTTTAAAAAATATAGAAAATATCAACATATTTTTTCCAAATTTGAAGGGGTTAATTTTTAACTAAAAATTAAACATACAGTATACAATGGTAAATAGGGAACAGCTTTTATCTGTTTGGCTTGAAGATTATAATAAAAAAGAATTCTGCGTAGTGTAGCGACATTACAATTCATTTGAAAGCGCTAACGTATGAAGAAACTTTACTATATTGTGAATGTAAATTTGTTTAAAACCAAGTTGAAATCCCGATTAGTAATGGCATACTAACAAAAATCTAGGATTAATGTCCATTACTATTGTTTATTAATTTCTCATGTATAATCTAGTATTAAAAACACATTTCATGGGATTGTTCATTTCTTATCTCTCGTGTATAATATTGGTTTCTTTGTATGGTATTGGTATAATGCCTTCAATGGTGACCTTGCATTTGTCATGTCAGTAGTGATTTAATACTTTACTGTTGCTAGTCGCAGTCTCGTGGATGGTTTGACAGATTAAAAAAGAACGTAATAATAAGCGCACTTTTAGCTAAAAATTAAACATATTCGTAGCTAAATTGTTTGCAGTTGTTTCACAATTAAACCTAGTTCATTTTCACATAAAAAGACAGTTTTTTTTTCAGATTTTTCTTTATCAATGACATCTGAGAGAACGAAACACTTTATTTCACATTGATTACATTCCCCGATCAACGCTGATTCACATAACGCAGTACTTCCCGCGACGAATTAACCGCGTTAATTGGGTATTGCTGTTTATCATATACTGCAATAAGGCCTGTTATTTAATTACAGTAGTAGCATTTTGCAAATTTATTTAAATTTAATATTTTTGTGAGTCACGCAGTATAAGTAATTAAGTATATTGTAATTTTACCGTCATCGTATACGGGCCTCTTTTTGTATGAAAAGCCATTTACGCTTAAGCCGCGCTAGCTCAATAAGCATTTTAAACTATTTTGGTAGTGTGCGTCTGTATTTTTTGAAACTATTAAACTTTGTTTTACTTTGGCTGAAAAGTTTGATATTTATGATGAAGACCAGTCCTTATATTTTATTTATTTTTTTACTGGTAAATATCAGGCCTGAAATGGTGGCGGGAATACTCGCGTATAGATACAGGATTATCCTTACCCCGAACACTAGCGAGACAGTTCGAATACGGAAATACTGTACTACTTTAAGGGTTAAAAATGTTTTTGTCAAAAATGTGCTTTTAATATGATGACTCGAAAAATTAATAGATCTGCGTCTTCATCAGGATAAGCCATTTGATTCTAGCTGACCCCTGGGGTTTTCCCGAAAGGCCGCTGGATGTTGCCGAGCGTTACAATCTGCCATTGTGGGTCAAGGCCATTGCGGCCATCATTCAGCCTTTCAATCCTTTGTTCCTATTACGTACAGCAGGACCTTTAGGTGAGCTCTCGGTAATTTAGAAGTTAAAAAAAGATGCAACTTTAGTTCAATGTTTAAAGGATTCGGGAGTCGTTACTCGTTATACATACATCAAAAATACTACGAAGTATTTTTAATGCAAGTTCCGTACGATGATGATGATGATAATAAAGTTGTAGCTTTATTTTTTTAATGCTAACATATTTCTTAGAGTATTTTATAGCGAAATCATAATAATTTGTTAACTTTAATTAAGATCGTAAGTGAATTATGAGTGCGGTACATTCACTCCCGTTATGTTAGGAGGAAATTCAAGAATGAAAATAAGTTTCACACTAACTATAAGGTTGTAACATATATTCTGCTCGATTTTTTAGTTCATTCAGAACAAAAATTAAATGACTTATAAGGACAAATTTGCTCGAATTTTTAGTTTATTCACAACAAAAATTAAATGACTTATAAGGACAAATTTGCTCGAATTTTTAGTTTATTCACAACAAAAATTAAATGACAATGACAAATTAATCATCAATATAATTCCCTTCTTTTTCTATAACCTCCTCCCACCTGTAGAAAAGTTTTTTTTATGCCACGTTCGAAGAAATCCCTTGGTTTCGAGTTTAAAAAAGCGATCACTTCGTTTTCGATAGCTTTCCTGGATCGCATCTTTTGTCCATCTAGGTGGTGTTGCAGACTTCTGAATAAATGGTAGTCTGAAGGTGCGATGTCCGGAGAATAAGGTGGATGAGGCATTTTTTCCCAACCAAATGCCTCCAATTGGGCAGTGATGATTCGAGCAGTGTGAGGGCGCGCTTTATCCTGGTGGAATAGAACACCTCTGCGATTAATTAATGCAAGACGTTTTTCTTGTAATGCCATCTTCAATCGTTGGAGTTGTTGGCAGTAGACTTCAGCTGTGATTGTTTGGTTATCTGGCAGGAGCTCAAAATGAATCATTCCTTGTATATCCCACCAAACGCAGAGCAAAATTTTCTTTGGATGGGGTCCATTCCTTGGCTGAGGTTCAGGCTTTGTTTCATGGCTAAGCCACTGATGTCGACGCTTAATATTGTTATAGAGGACCCATTTTTCATCCCCAGTGACGATCCGATTCAAAAACGGTGCCTGCAGTTGCCGAGAATGCAGTGATGTGCAAATATCGATTCGATGTTGAAGATTCGCTTGTGACAAATCATGCGGAGAAAATACTTATTAGCCTAAGCCTAAACTGCCTAAGTTATTCTGCATCATTCTGTATCGTGATAAAACATGTGCGAACCTGTCGCCGCGTGTATTTTTCAACATTTCTAAAACTATTTCACATCTTGAGGTTATTCTATTATCTATCGTCCATTTTCTAATCGAGCAGAATTTATGTTACAACCTGATACTTTATAATTCTCCCTTTTTATCTTGTATCTCTTGTGTCCAAGGTCCTAAAATCATTCAGAAAGCCCGTCCAGATCTCGTGCGAAAATTCTCAGGTATTGTAAAGGACGCGGAAGAAGTAATTCCGAGTTACCTCTACCACTGCAATGCTCAAAATCCAACGTAAGTCCTTGCGATAATAATTATTAATACGAGCTTTGTTTATTGCCGCAGTCGTTTCGAGGAATTTGTCTTCGTCACGCACAGCTACTTAATCATTTCATTTGTGATAAGAACAGTGTGCGGGAGAACTAATTTCACTAAGCTGTTACCTTAAAGGCTCGTAATAACTGAATGGCTTTCTTGCAGAGGTGAATCCGCTTTTCATGCTGTTATGTCAGGATTCGGATGGGCCAAATATCCGATGATCCATCGGATAGACTCTCTCCGTAAAGAAGTACCAATTACACTCATCTATGGTGCCAGGTCTTGGGTGGACAGGCACCCCGGATTTCAAATCAAATACATGCGTCAGGAGTCTTACGTAGATGTTCAGGTGAGAGCTTTCTCCCTTTGAATACATGGAGGGATGATGGGGATAAATTGGTACGTCGTATGAATTAGATCACCTTTGCGGTATTGTGGGTGCCTTACCTGAAACACGCTTTACGAACCCCTAACATTCTTTCTTTTCGTGAATATTAAGAGCTAAGCTGAGAGGCATATTGAATGTGATACAGAAAGAGGTTGGTCACGGTTCTGATGCTGATGTGATCTGAAACTGTCGCAGGAATTAGCTTCTATTAAATAATAATAATTTTCTTTGTCAGATCATCCAGAGTGCTGGCCACCACGTGTACGCCGATAGAGCTTCCGTGTTCAACACAATGGTGAACAAAATAGGTTTTTCTGTTGATAGTGGCAGACTGCCTTTAATGGAGGGCATTCAGGGATCCATTGATCCCGAGACACTGAAAGAGGAACAGGGTAACTCTTTTGGTAAGTTCTTGAACGTCGGTAAAGAGAACACCAAAGACGAGAGATTCGAGGAGTCGGAGGAATACGATTTGTGAAAATAACCAGAAATAAATTCTCATACCCCAAATTGGGTAGTGGAATAAAACCCGATTAAATGACAGCAGAATACTGGTATAGAATTATACGAACCACACCGTAAGGTACAAACATTTTGCATCGCCATCCCAAACACCAAGAATTGAAAAATTAGAAATTTCCTAACTTTAAATGAGGTAGGCTTACTAAAGAAAAATTACATCCAGGCACACTAGGAAAGGTATAGGATTTTATACCTTTGATGTAAATAGATCTTAAATAACATTTTTACAAATCACCACCTTAGTTCAGGCTTACAATTACTGATTCTTCTTCAAGAGTTGTAATTTATTTTTAGTTCTTCAGTAGCTATGGCTATGGATGCTAGTGATGCACCGGAGCTCCGGCTCCGGCCGAGCAGGAGTTCCGGCCATTTTAGAAAATCTCCTGCTCCGGCCTCTGGCCGAAGGTACCAATTACACCAAACTCAATTCTGACAACTTTTATTTTTAATTCTATAAAACTATAAAACCTCATTTCTGCACCTATTCGAATATTTCAGTTCTCAGATGACTAATAATAATTTATTTTATGAGTGATCAGTGATTGTATTAATATTTCAGTTCTCAGTGACTGTAATAATAATTTATTTTATGAGTGATCAGTGATTGTATTAATATTTCAGTTCTCAGTGACTGTAATAATAATTTATTTTATGAGTGATCAGTGATTGTATTAATATTTCAGTTCTCAGTGACTGTAATAATAATTTATTTTATGAGTGATCAGTGATTGTATTAATATTTCAGTTCTCAGTGACTGTAATAATAATTTATTTTATGAGTGATCAGTGATTGTATTAATATTTCAGTTCTCAGTGACTATAATAATAATTTATTTTATGAGTGATCAGTGATTGTATTAATGATTGATTTGATATAGGCTACTTTACTCAGCATTCAGCAAGACACCATAAGTTTCATAACCTGAGGATATTCTGTTCAATGGGAATTTTTAGAGAAATTAGCACACACAAAGCATAGAAAGTCGACTTTTATAACGTTTAAGTTATTAAAGACTTAATAATTTAGAATAGCAGGACTATAATATATAAACCCTAAATAGATGAGACGATGGACCACACACACACACACACACACACATATATATATATATATATAAATACTGAAATAAATCAATTGGCCGGAGGAAAAAACACTAAGCCGGAGGTTCCGGCCCTCCGGTGCATCACTAAATTGGATGCATACAGTATGTTGAAAGTTCATTGGTGAAGTTTTTATTTTGCATGTTTGTTGGTGAAAGATTTGGAGCCATATGATTTGGTGAAAAAATACGTTTTGACACTAAACTTCACCCTTCATTTTTATGTATTATACGGAAGGTAATAAATATATGAATTATAGTGTTCTCGTAATAATTATTTTATTGAATATATATATATTTTCAATAAAATAATTATTACGAGAACACTATAATTCATATATTTATCTTGCGTGTATATATATATATATATATATATATATATATATAATATATATATATATATTATATATATATATATATATATATATGCGCCTCAGTGGTGTAGTGGTTAGCGTCGCTGACAACGAATCCATCGGCCCCGGGTTCGAAACCCGGTGACGGCAGCTGGCGCGCAGCAAAACCCAGCTGTTCATCCTTCCACACGATAAAGTGGTTGACAGGTAAATGGATATCCTGGGTAGCCTAGTGGTTAAGACGCTGGGCTGCTGGTGGGGCGTGGTTCGGATTCCATGTTAAACTGTAGGTCTGAGGTGGAGTGAAAAGCTTGACCTTCGTCAGGATGAACAATTCAGGCGGAAGCTAACCAAATGTTACCAAAGGTGTGTGTAATATATATATATATATATATTATATATATATATATATATATATATATATATATATATATATATATAAAATTATTTCACGAAAGTAACACTTAATAACAAGATCGAGACGGTATATACAGTTCATAAAGAAAAACAAAAATTATACGATTAGTGCAGAGAATATTGGAGGAGGACTGAGGAGCATACACACGTTTCATTTCATTTGGAAAACATGAAGCCACTGGCCAAGCGAGGAAAAAGCTACCAGAGTTTTAGCACCTTGCCCTTCTTATCTACAAAAGCCATTGGACAGACGGGAAAAGATGTAAACACACGTGTGAAACAACAATAATATTTCGTTAGAAGGGGACAGTCGTCTAACGCCCTTTTAACCATTGTCAGCGTTGTCCCATTGTATTGATTGGAATAATTCTTCAGTTTTGTTTCACTCAAGCAATATTGTTAATAGAAACATTCTTGAGTTTGCCATCATTCAACTTGCAAACAACTTCAACCTTAGCCAGGGTTTTTTTTCGCTCGACTCTGTTATTTTGAATTCTTTCATCTCGGATTTAGATAAGGTTGTTATTAAAAGTCAACCATGAAGTGTAGAAATTCCAGTGTTGTCCCATTTTACAGAGAATCTCATTAAGTTTTTTCTGATACCACGTTTTGACAAGTTTTTTAGAAATGTACGCGGGTGACAGACATTGATGATTTAAAAGCAAGAATCACAGCTGCTATTGAGCGATTTGATGTGGATATGCTGCAGCGTACATGGCAACATTTGGAGTATCGATTGGATGTTTTGCGAATCACTAATGGTGCACATATCGAATGTTTGTAACAACGTTACTTTAATAAAAGAAACTTTTGAAAATACAGATTCTAAATAATCTTGTTTAAGAATTTTACGTGTGTTATCAAGAATTTTATTAAAGATGAAATTGTACAGATAATGTTCGGACACACTGGAATTTCTAAAAAACTTGGTATCAGAAAAAAACTTAATGAGATTCTCTGTAAAAATGGGACAACACTGGAATTTCTACACTCATGGTTGACTTTTAATAACAGCCAAAAATTGTACAGATAATTCTCGGACACCCTGTGTGTGTGTGTGTGTGTGTGTATATATATATATATATATATCTATATATATATATATATAGCATGGGGCAATTACTTGGTCAGTGATGTAATTAATTACAATTACTTGGTAAAGTAATTAATTATTACATTTACAGAGGCATTTTTTTCAAAAATACATAACTATTTGATTTATGTCATGCTTTTCTATCTACGTATTTCAGTTCCATTTTCAGTTTTGGCCATCATTTTGAATGAAAACTAGATAATATTAGGTCACTAAAATTGCACGGACCTGTATTTTTCATCAAACCGTTCTTACTATGGACAATTGGGCATTGGATATACAGTATGTATGTATGTGATATGGTCTGATGATACCAAAGATAAGGCACTCCAAAAATACTAATATAAGACAAAAGAACTGGCATTTGTTTTATGAAAATAATAAGGGCAAAAAACTAGCACTTTAGTTAGTTACATTTCAAATAAAGAGAATAACATTTTCTTTCAAAAGAAAGCTCCCTCAGACATGATGAGTTTAAACTATAAGTATGACCCGAATGTAACTGTATCATTTAACTTGGTTTCCTAATGTAATTAATTAAAATTACAATTACATTTCAGGTAGTCAGTTACAATTACTTGACAATTGCATGAAAAAATTTAATTAATTACAATCAATTACAATTATCCCATGCCTTATATATATATATGCAGGAAATGTTTTTTAAAAATTTTGAAGTTAGATTTATTTTAATAATACTGTAATAATAGTGGTGCATGTTTTGTTCAAAGTACGAAGAAGTATTATAATCTTTGCATCCGCAGTGAAAAATAACTATGAAATGTAAATTAATTAGTTGGACTGTTTCACCATGTTGCCTTTTCAGGGGCTTACGTATGCCATAACATAGGTATACTGTAGAGTTAATTAACTCGTAATCTTTATATTTTAATTTTCCTCATGGATGACAAGATTACAGCCAAGTAGTCAAATGGCATTCCCATTCGCATTCGTGGTCTATTCGCGTACAAAAGTGAAAAAATCCACATTTGAGAAAAGCGTGTCTTGATTTGTGAAACATTGTCACTACATTCCCACTCGCGGCAAACGGCGCTGAGTGGGAATGTTTAATATTTCCTAACCTATTTTAGCCGATAGGACCTAACTTATCGTATCTTAACCAGTCATAAGCTAATTTAGCCAATCGTAACAACATAACCGGACCAAAGTGGGAAAGGACGCGGATGAGAATGAGAATGACGTGAATTGGGAATAGGCCGATTTGAAAATGCCTCCTTTGATATTCTCACTTTCCTATTCTTGGGCACGGAATCTAACGGGAATGAGAGTAAGTGACTGATGAAACTACTTTAATGAACTTTGTTAAATATTTTTTACATTGAAAGTTACTGGAAATTTTATAAGGTGGTTGAAAAAAAAAAAATATATATATATATATATATATATATATATATATATATATATTTGTTAATAATTTTAATGAAGATTATATTAAGTTTATTGATTTGTTAAAAGTTTTAACTCTTTTGTTTTTATATTCTGTGGTTACGTTGTCACTTCCGATACTTGTTAATATTTAATAAACTATTATAAAACTTAAAATTCTCTCTCCTTTGGTTAATGAAAAGAGGCGGAAAGGTGAATAATAGGAATAAAAGCGGACTTAGGTTTATAGTAGTGGAATACTTTCTATTCGTACGTTTGGTGTCTTACGTCTACTAGGAATACTAGGAAATGGAGAAACAGAAACTAAACATGCGTAAATTCGTCCCGAAATTTAAAAGCGGAAAAAGGGGAAAGCAAATTTGTCGGACCCCAAATTTACAAAATGAAAGTTACGTACATTGTTAAAGATAAGTAATTTTAGTAACATCACTATTAAAATTTTCTCGAGTGACGCAATATTTTATGCAGGGTGTTGTCAAATTGTTTCAAATTTTATATGAATCGAAATTGACTCGACGTCAAAGTGAACCAAAAAGTTCCTATGAACATGTCCGCAATCATTTCGTTTCCAAGATATTGCTTTTTTGCCGAGGATGATCCAATTAAAATGAACTATTAAAGTTTATCAAAGTCGTAGTTGTGTGGTTTAGATAGCTATTTTTCTTTTGTTTCGGTAGTATTTTGTTAGTTGTCATTTTAGAAACCAAAATTATTTCCTTCATTTGATATGTCACTCGTATAATGTTACAGAGCGTTAGGCAGCAGCTCCGTTGCCTTGCATCTCGCATAACACGGGATGCATATCAGCAAGTTCTTCAAAAGAATACTGCTCACGAGAGTGAAGGAAATAATTTTGGTTTCTAAAATGATAACTAACAAAATACTATCAAAACAAAAGAAAAATAGCTATCTAAACGAGCAGACAACTATAATTTTAATAAACTTTAATGACTTATTTTAATTGGGTCATCCTCAGCAAAAAAGCAACGTATCTCGGAAACGAAGCGATTGCGGATTTACGTTCAGAGGAACTTTTTTGTTCATTTTGACGTCCTGAATATGTATACTAATTTATGATACATAATTTGATAACACCCTGTATAGTTTATTTTATTTATGGTAGTTTAATAAAATTCATTTGAGAGTATAACCATAGCCGTACGAACAAATTTTATTCGAGGGCGGCTCTAAATTTGCTCGAATATTTTACTAATTTTTAACTATTATCCATACAAAATACTGAATATAACATGATTAAAGATTTTTAACTTTAATCATGACAACCACTGAATATTACATGATCAGACGTACACATTATGATAGATGAAAATGAAGCTATTCTATAGAAATCATATAGATGACTGTGTACACAATACAATCCATACGGTATTTATAGTTTATTAAGAGCAAAAGAAACCACTACTATCATGAACCTCAAGGTTTATCTAGTTGAGTGATGATCAATTGGAATATGAATGACTGACGACGGAAACATTCGGAAAAAGTACGAGGCCCTGTTCTTCCTTCTAGGTTGATAAACATTTTTTAGGGGTTTTCTATATTTTAATTTTTTGTTTAGTTTTTGTTTGGGACACACACACACACACACACACACACATATATTATATTATATATATGTATTTAATGTAGATTATTACATTAACCCTATTGCATCAAAATACCCTTCTACATTTGCTTTAAACTGGTTCGGAGTATGACTAGATTTAGTATGACTGATTAATTATCTACCATCTCTAACCTACAGTATAAGATAATCCACTAATACAAAATAAAAAAGACTATACGAGGGTAGGCTGAAAAGTAATGCCTCCACTTGAATAACTAGATTGTGTAGAGGTAGCCAAATAAAATCGGTTTTGTGTTAAAGCCTAATATACCCTACACTCATTCCACACGTTGGTTCAGTATCGATTACACTGGAAAGGAGTAAAGACGTTAGGCTTCAAACAACGTGCCGTAATTGAATTTTTGACCGCAGAAAGTGTTGCTCCCACAGACATTCATTGGCGAATGCAAGCAGTGTGTTGATGTGAGTACCGTTCGATGTTGGGCGAGACAGTGCGAAGGAGAAGCAGGGCAAGAAGATTTACGAGACAAACCGCAAAGTGGAAGGCCTGTAACGGCAACCGATTCTTGTCGGAACTACGTTGACGAACTGATTCTTGGAAATCGTCGCATTAAACAAAATGAAATTGCTGCAATGCTCGATATCTCTAAAGAGCGAGTGAGACACAGTATCAGTATTCTCGGTTACCGAAAGGTCTGCGCCAGATGGGTGCCTCGCATGCTCACTGCCGAGATGAAAACTGACAAGACTACACATTTGCCAAGAAAATCTGCAGCGCTTCGAAAATGAAGTTGAATTTCTGCACAGCATTGTGAAAGGAGACGAGACGTGGGTCCACCATTATGACCCTGAAAATAAACGGCAATCCATGGAATATCAGCACAAAAATTCGCCGCAATCAAAAAATTTAAAGTTAAAAAATTGGCTGGAAAAGTGAAGATGACTGGTTTTTGGGATATCAATGGTGGTGTTCTCGAAGACTTTACGGAAAGAGGGACAGCAATCAACTCCGCACGTTATATTGAAATTGAAGAAATTGAAAAAACGGATCAGGAGAGTTCGCATCCACAAAAACGCAGTCATTGTTCACCATAACAACGCACGGCCTCACACCAGTGTTCATACGAGAGAAGCAATTGAGGATCTGCAATTGACAGTCTTGCCGCATCCACCATATAGCCCCGATTTAGCACCATGCGATTTTCGCCTCTTTCCTAAACTTAAAGAACATCTCCGTGGAAATCGCTACGAAGAAGTTGAGGCCGCTGTGAAATTTTGGTTTCGTAGTCAAAGCTCCGAATTTTACCGGGATGGATTTCAAAAACTCATTTATCGTTGGTGCAAATGTATCGAGATAGAGAGTGATTTTATAGAAAAGTAAATGTATCGTTTTGAAGAATAAACTCTAAAGTACATATCTGCTTTTGTTTCGATGAAATCCTTCAACCCGTTTAAAATTTACTTAGTGGAGGCATTACATTTCAGCCCACCCTCGTATATGCCGTACTGGGCACAGTCCCCTGCAATAGTTCCGCTCCACCTTCTCAGAGATGTGGAAACAACGCAGTCCCTCTTAAACCCCAGTCCCCCACCCTCCCTCCCCCTGTCAGGTGTTGTCACAGTAATACTTTTATTTTTTGAAAACCAACGACAGAATAAATATATTGTTCACTGTAGTTTTGGTGGTAATTAGGACGACTATGTATTTTATTCATGCATTATTCCTAAATTTAAGGAATACAGTAGTTAGGTTATTTCACAAACGTGGGATACTTTAAAAACCTTCGGTCATAGGATTTTGATGTGGCCCAGTTATAGTTAAAGTGTAAGATAAGTTGTAGTATCGACTTTTCCTCCTTCCTCCAGGCAATAACATTTCTGTTTAAAATCCATGCATCATCAACAAATGATTATCCAGAAAAAGGTCTAACCAATAACCATGAAGAGAAAATGAGAAATATATGCAGCATTGCTTGTATATATTAAGTTAAGGTGTGTGTATATATATCCATCTCATAATTGTAAGGTTAGTGAAAAATTCACTTAATTTAGAGCTAGCATTTTTGGGCTCTTGTGGCATCATTGTTTGGGCACTCTTGTGGCATCATTTTTTTGGAGCACTGCGCATCCTTCCTACTCGTTTGTTGAATGCGGCACTTACAGGGTGTGGTCTTACAGAGAGCTCTTGCAATTCAGTTTGGTTGTTTAGATACAAGATTGTTGCATCGTGCAATAGTGCAGGTTGTGTTGTTGTTGCAAGGTTTAGAAAGAAGACCATAAATAGTGCCCCTTTTGTTTTTTATCTTAATTTTATACAACTGAGGCCTAAGGTAGGCCCACATCGAGTCAATGCGGCACTTACAGGGTGTGGTCTTACAGAGAGCTCTTGCAATTCAGTTTGGTTGTTTAGCAGAGCTGGGCACTTCCGCAAACACTTCCGCAAACCGCAAATTCCGCAATTGCAGAAGTATGTTTTTCGTTTGCGGATTTGCGTTTGCGGCAAAGTCATCGCAAATTAGTGAATTTGCGTTGCGGAACTAAGACCGCAAACGCAAATCTTTCCGCAAATTTCCCAAAAGGGCCAGCCTGACTTCTGACAACTTCGAACGTCTCGTGTTCATGAAGGGGAACATGGACTTATTAAAACTGGATTTGGCTCAGTTACTGGAGGAGGACGACTGAACTTGTTGACATAGCCAGAGACGTACACTTGTAGAGGTTAGAGGGGTTGAGTTGTACAGTGAGTTCAAGTTGTGTACAGTCACAGTGTTAACTTAATTTAACTTGTGTAATGTAATGTGTGTACAGTTACTACAGTTACAGTACAGTCTTCTCTAACGTGTCTAAGTCTCAAAATTTATGAAATTCAAATGATTAAATTTATTATTTAATTTATTTACTATTTACTTGCAGGAGGTCTTTTTGTTCAATATAATATATCAATATATGTAGTATTTTTATTTCTTCTACAATAGTGATTTATTGTAATAAATTATTTAGCCTTGTTTTTAATAAAAACAAGGCTCAAACATTAAACATTAAAAAGATATAAAAACTTTTTATACCTCTTTAATGTTTTGGATACTTTTTATAGTTAAAATTGCGATTGCGGAATTTGCGGTTTGCGGAAGTGTTTGCGGAAGTGCCCAGCACTGTAAAAATTGGAAATATGGTTTGCGTTTGCGGCACCAAAAATGGCAAGTAGTTTGCGGATTTGCGGTTGCGGAAGGTAAGGTTTGAGTTTGCGGATTTGCGATTGCGGAAGTGATTTTGAGTTTGCGGTGCCCAACTCTGTTGTTTAGATACAAGATTGTTGCATCGTGCAATAGTGTAGGTTGTGTTGTTGTTGCAAGGTTTAGAAAGAAGACCATAAATAGTGCCCCTTTTGTTTTTTATCTTAATTTTATACAACTGAGGCCTAAGGTAGGCCCACATCGAGTCAGCAACCCTGAGGTAGGACCCAATAGGACCTCCAGGTCCGTAAGTTTTTAGTCGAGCTTAACTTGGGCTGTAGGTTAAACTGGCCCTTCAGAGCTTGGCCGTTCACGGCTCAGCTGGGATTCTAAACCCAATAAATAAAAAAAAAATAACATAGACAAAGACAGAAACAATAGGACCATGAGACACATACAGAAGCATAATATTAACATATTACAATACAACGAAGATGGCCTCACAAACAAAATCATCCGGCTTAGGGAATTCGTACACAAACAAAACATTCACATAGTGTTAGAAAATCTAGAAGAGGAAGAACCATTGTTGTCCCAAGGCGATACGATGACTAAGCTGATTGATGCAGCATTGCTTGTATATATATTAAGTTAAGGTGTGTATATATATCCATCTCATAATTGTAAGGTTAGTGAAAAATTAACTTAATTTAGAGCTAGCATTTTTGAGCTCTTGTGGCATCATTGTTTGGTCACACTGTTGGCATCATTTTGGGACGCTGCGCGTCTTTTCTACTCGTTTGTGGAAGGTCGTACGTAAAGGTGTGGTTTGATAGAGAGCTCTCTTGCAATTCAGTTTGGTTGTTTAGATACATGATTGTTGCATCGTGCAATAGTCCAGGTTGCGTTGTTGTTGCAAGGTTCAGAAAGAAGACCACAAATAGTAATTTAAGGTCTAAGGTAGGCCCGCATCGAGTCAGCAACCCTGAGGTTACCCTGAGGTAGGACCTAATAGGATCTCAAATCCGTAAGTTTTAATTTAGCTTAACTTGGGCTTAGGTAGAACTGCCCTTTAGAATTGGCCGTTCACGGCTCAGCTGGGATTTTGAACCGACAAATAAATAAAATAACATGGTCCTTCGAACCGGATTTCTACCCCAAGACTGAGTCAGTGACTATTTTTCGGCAAAGTTCTGATTGTGCAAATTGTAGCCCAAGTTAGGCCGAGACGGGTTGAGCATTATTGAGTTAAGGTCCCAGGGTAGAAAGTTTGGTCGCCCAATTGCGAAACTTGGCCAGTCGTCTGTCGTTGTTTTGGCCTACATTTTTACCGGTTTGGTTAATTTTGGTTTATTATTGAATTAAGGTCCCAGGGTAGAAAGTTTGGTCGCCCAATTGCGAAACTTGGCCACTCGTCTGTCGTTGTTTTGGCCTACATTTTACCGGTTTGGTTAATTTTGGGCGAATTGCAGATTCGGTTCTTGGGTGGAAAATTGGTATTCCATACTGGTGGTTGGTTAGTACCCCACCCAGCAATTCAGTTTATTTGAAAGTAAAATTTGCGTTTGATCAGTTTGGTTAAGTATTTCTGCCAATTCAGCTCATTTGGCATTGAGCCCAAGTTGTTTACATTGAAGATGAGTGCATCTGAATTGAACAAATTTATAAAAAGGAGAAGCGCCTACAAAGGTCTAATTACAAAGGTCATTGCCACTATAGATTCTGCTAGAGCAAGAGGATTTAAGCTTAGTGACTGCGCAGTTTCCATATTAGAAACTAAAAAGGTTGCTCTAAGTGAGGTAAATGTTAAAATTGAGGCTCTTATAGAAGAGGATGAAATAGAAAATAACATAATTTACTTCGAAGAGATTATTGATGATATAATTAAAGTAGGCCTCCGAGCAAAAGAGTTTAGCAGCTCATACAGTTAGAGACCAGGTCTAATAATGAAACACAGCACTCAACAAATGATGTTTGTGAAGTTAAGGTTAACAGATCTGTAGTTCAATTACCGAGGCTTGTACTCAAAACATTTTCTGGGAGTATTCAGGAATGGCAAGGATGGGCAGACAGTTTTCAATCAGCAGTTCATTCTAGTCAAGTGTTAAGTGCCGTGGAGAAGTTTAATTATTTGCGTCCCTCTTGGAAGGGGAGGCAGCAAAGACTATAGCAGGATTAGCATTAACAGAGGCTAATTATAATGTGGCTTGGGATATATTAAAGAAACGGTTTGGTAAGCCAGAGATCTTAATTAAAAGCCACCTCCGTGCACTTTTAGCTATACCTCCTGTTAATAATCCTAATAGTGTCAAGGAGTTACGGCAGTTATATGATGAATTTGAAATTAGAACTAGGTCCCTGGACAACTTGGGTGTAGGAATGGAAAGTATGGTATAATGTTGGTTCCTACACTGGAGTCTAAATTGCCTAGCTCAATTTTGCTTGAATTAAGTAGGGGACACTCTGCAGAACATGTGTACATCCCCCTTCAGCAGATGTTAAGTCTTTTAGGCACAGAATTAGCAAGACGAGAGGGAGTTGAGTTTGCACAGTGGGATGGTAAACAAGGGACAAAGGCAGGCACAGCACCAAAGTTTCCACAAAAAGGAATAGCCCAGGTACAGTGTCAGCTCTACATGCCTCCTCTGAGAATAAATTAAAGGGAATCAAGGAATGCATATTTTGCGAAGGCAACCACAAGTCATATAAATGTGAGGTGGCTGAGGCTTACCCTTTGAGGAGAGAAAGGACAGGGTAACTAAGTCCACAGCATGTTTTAAATGTTTTTTGAAAGGTCATAGAGCAAGGTTTTGTAAGTTTAAAATTTTGTGCAAAAAATGTCATGGTAGGCATCAGCCATTATTGTGTGAAAACACTCTAGTAGGCCTACCCCAGAAGTAGAGACATCAGTGGCACATGCCACTGCTATGCAAGGGAGTAAAAGTAAAGGGGGATTATTGCAAACAACTGCAGCCTTATTAATTGGGAATGAGGGAGAAGCTACTGTAAGAGTGTTGTTTGATAGTGGTAGCCAGTGTAGTTTTATTAAGACCAGAATTTCCAGAAAATTGAAGTTTAAAGAACTTAAGAGGGAAAATTTAAGAATTTCTGGGTTTGGGGGTTCCGTTCAAAACCGAACCAAATTTAAGAAGGTAGAAGTTCTGGTTAAAGGGTTGTTACCGCAAAGTCCCACTATCAAGGTCCAAGCTGTAGAGATTGAGGAACTTTGTGCTCCAGTCACTACTTGTTTAGATATGGCATGTGTCCAAGAATTGCAAGTTAAAGGAATTAATTTGGGCAATAATAAGTTTGAGGAACAGAAGATATTAGTCTTTTGATTGGAGCTGACTATTATTGGGACTTCATCACTGGTAATATTGTCCGTACATCTCAAGGCCAGGTAGCTATTGAAAGTAAGCTAGGCTGGATGCTACATGGTAGTTATTGCAATGAAATGGAAGTTAAGGCTCTTTTTGTTAAGATTGAGGAGAACAGCCATGGTCTGGAAAGGCATTTGAAAGCGTTTTGGGAACTTGAATCTATTGGCATAAAGGACAACCAGGCAAGTACAGTGAACAATGATGTTTTAGAGCAATTTGAAAAAGGGATTGGGTTTAGAGATGGTTGCTATGAAGTTGGCCTACCATGGAAGGATTCTTGCAAACCCGGTTCAAACCTTCAGCTAGCTAATCGGAGGTTGGAGACTTCATTGTACAGGCTAAGAAAAAATGAGGAGTTGTTAATTGAATACGAATGAGGCCATCCTAAGTTATGTAAGGGAGGGCTATGCTGAAAGGGTGCAAGGTGAGCTGGTGAGCCAGGAGGCACATTATCTGCCACACCATGCAGTGGTACGGCGAGACAAAACTACCACCAAACTGAGGGTAGTTTTTGATGGCTCAGCCAAGGACAAAGGTGGTGTGTCCTTGAATGACTGTTTGGATGCTGGGCCAAATTTAAATGCAGATTTATTTTCCTTGTTACTGAGATTCAGGTTTGGTAGAGTAGCATTGACTGCAGATGTGAAGCAAGCCTTTTTGCGGATAAAGTTAAAACCAGAGGACAGAGATGCAGTAAGGTATCTGTGGGTGGATACGAAAGACTTGTTGGAAAATGAACCTAAGGTTCAAGCATATAGAATGAAGTCAGTGTTGTTTGGCCTCAGCTCTAGTCCATTTCTGTTGGCAGCTACTATGCAGTACCATTTTAAGAAATATTCTGAAGTCTATCCTAACACTATTGAACACATAAGGAAAAATTTTATGTTGATGATTTGCTGTGTTCCGTGGATAATACAGAAATGGCTAAACAGATATTCATGGAGGCTAGAGCTATAATGAGGGAGGCTGGCATGGAGCTTAGAAAATGGCAGACCAATCATTCGCAATTACAAGAGTTTATGAGTCATTCCTGTGTAGTACCTGATGCAGCAGAAAGTATTGAGGATTCTGGTATTAAGGAGTTGTGGGCAATAGACGCAAAGGTGCTAGGCATTGTTTGGCAGCAAGATGATGATTTGTTTACCTTCAATGGGAAATCTTTAGTAGAGCTGGCTGAGAATGAGACAAGGTGGAAATATTGGTTCAAAGAATTGGCACATCTTGGAGACATTGAAATCCCAAGATGGTACTTTGGAGAGTTGAACAATAGTCCAGACAATTTGGAGCTGCACATCTTTTGTGATGCAAGTGAGGAAGCCTATGCAACTTGTATTTATATAAGAGGCGCATTGCAAGAGGAAGTAAGTTGCAGGTTGGTTGCTGCAAAGAGTAGAGTAGCACCTTTGAAAAGGCTTTCTGTTCCAAGGTTGGAATTGATGGGTGCCGTTATTGCTAGTCGGCTTGCAATTACAGTGCGAAAGTCTTTGGCCCTCTATGAAATTCCAAGCTATTATTGGACAGACTCCACTATAGTTGGCACTGGTTAAGAAGTCAGGCAAGGAAATGGAAACCATTTGTTGCCAATAGGGTGGAGGAAATTCAAGCGCACACAAATCCCAAGCAATGGAAGCATTGTCCAGGCATCCAAAACCCCGCTGATTTACCAACACGAGGAATTTCGGTGAAAGATCTTTCACAATCAAGTTTGTGGTGGAATGGGCCAGAGTGGCTAAAACTTGGAAGTGAAACTGGACTTCTAATCAGCCTATTGTAGGAGAATGCCAGGCTGAAGAAGCATGGGTGAGTGAGGTGAGAAAATGCGCTGTGAACAGTTGTCAAGTTATGCAGCAGGACCCCATATTGAGGCTTGAGGACATTAGCAGTCTGAAAAGATTGTTAAGAGTGACAGCATGGGTATATAGATTACCAACAACATTAAGGGAGAAACAAGAAGGGAAGGAATTCTGAACAGTAATGAGATTCAGCAAGCAGGAAATACTGGGTGGTATATATGCAGAAGAAAAAATTTGGTGAAGAGAGAGAATTGCTCACCAGCCATCCATTACAGGTTCTACCAACACATTCTGCGCTCAAGGGTTTGGATGTGTTTTTGGATCAGGATTTATTGAGAGTAGGAGGTAGACTACAGTTTTCTGGGCTTCCAGAGGAGAAAAGACATCCAATTTTGCTACCTTCTGGGGGCACTTTGTGGACCTTTTGATCCTGGATACTCATCATAAGCTGTTACATGCTGGAGTTAGAGAAGTGATAATAGAGATCAGACAACAATTTTGGATTCCCAAAATTAGACAAGTAGTAAAAAAGGTCTTGCATAAATGTGTGGTTTGCAAGCGTTGGAGTGCAAAGCCTTATTATGAAAAGGTGGCTCTACTTCCAAGAGAACGGTGTGTCTATACTGCCCCATTTGATGTAGTGGGAGTAGACTTTGCAGGGCCAGTCTATGTGTATGAGCGAGGGGAGTCTAACAAAGGTTATATATGTCTTTTCACCTGTGCTACCACCAGAGCAATCCATTTGGAGTTGGTAAGCAACTTAAGTAGTGATGTATTTCTTTTGGCCTTTAAAAGGTTTGTGAACAGAAGGGGTTTCCCAAATAAAATCATATCGGATATGCAAAAACCTTCAAAAAGGCTGCAAAGGAACTCCAAGAAATTTGGTCCTTGCTAAAAGAGGAAGGATTCCAATCCTACTTTTCACACCAAGGGGTACAGTGGGAGTTTATTGTTGAGAGAGCACCATGGTGGGGAGGATTTTGGGAAAGGCTAGTGAGAAGTGTAAAGTGTCCATTAAAGAAACTTTTAGCTAATGCTCATTTGAGCAAAGAAGAATTCTCTACTATTTTATGTGAAGTAGAAGCAATGGTGAACAGTAGGCCTATCACTTTTGTTTACAACAGTAAGCAGGATGCAGAGCCATTGACACCAAATCATTTTCTTTGTGGTAAACGATTAACATCAAACCCCAGTGTGCCAGAAGACTTGCAGCCCATCCAGAGCACTCAAGGAGAGTTAACCAGACGGTTCAGGTACCTTGAAGAGCTACAAGATCAGTTATGGAAGAGGTGGCAGATGGAATACTTGCCAGAACTCAATTATTACCCATCAGGCAAGGTAAAGGGCTCCAATGCAAATTGTATCAAGGTGGGAGAAGTGGTAATGATTGGGGATGAAAGACCAAGGCAATGCTGGAAGCTTGGCATAATTGAAGAGTTGTTTGTTGGCAAAGACAATTTAGTTAGGTCTGCACTGGTAAAGACTTCAGGAGGAAAGTTAGAGACCTATACAAAAACTCTATGCTTTAGAAATCAGCAAAAACACAGATAGTCAAGATGAAACATTTGAGTTACAGCCTCATGAAGAAGGCTTGGCTAACCTTGCAGAAGGTAATGACAACAATGCCTCTTCGGTGGGGAGTGTTAGAAAATCTAGAAGAGGAAGAACCATTGTTGTCCCAAGGCGATACGATGACTAAGCTGATTGATGCAGCATTGCTTGTATATATATTAAGTTAAGGTGTGTATATATCCATCTCATAATTGTAAGGTTAGTGAAAAATTAACTTAATTTAGAGCTAGCATTTTTTAGCTCTTGTGGCATTATTGTTTGGTCACACTGTTGGCATCATTTTGGGACGCTGCGCGTCTTTTCTACTCGTTTGTGGAAGGTCGTACGTAAAGGTGTGGTTTGATAGAGAGCTCTCTTGCAATTCAGTTTGGTTGTTTAGATACATGATTGTTGCATCGTGCAATAGTCCAGGTTGCGTTGTTGTTGCAAGGTTCAGAAAGAATATCACAAATAGTACCCTTTTGTTTACTTTAAGTTCATGTAATTTAAGGTCTAAGGTAGGCCCGCATCGAGTCAGCAACCCTGAGGTTACCCTGAGGTAGGACCTAATAGGATCTCAAATCCGTAAGTTTTAATTTAGCTTAACTTGGGCTTTAGGTAGAACTCGCCCTTTAGAATTTGGCCGTTCACGGCTCAGCTGGGATCTCGAACCCGACAAATAAATAAAATAACACATAGCACTTATACAAGAAACAAAACTAAAACGCACACACAAAACACCCACCATCCCTGACTTCACGGCGATCTGTCAAGATCGTACTCGCGGTCACGGTGGTGGACTCATCACTTACATACATAAAAGCATTAGCTACACTGATGCCACCCAAAACATTACAAACACAATCCAAGCAGATAACACGATAGAAATACAGGCAGTTAACATTAAAACAAGCGCAAAACACAACACACTCATCAACATTTACATCTCACCAGATAGTTCACCCCAGGTGCCAGCCAATTACAATCCACAGTTACACAATCTGGCCTCTCTTACTCGAAGAAGTCATCGTCGTCCTCAGTCGTACTTCCTGTACTAACTGTTGGTGAACTGGAATCTCTGTACTGAGATGACTGAGCGACCTTTTCGATTCGTTCTATCATCATTTCCTTGACCTCAGCTACTCTGCTTTCATCGCGTTCATTAATCCACAGTAATTTAAACCAAGGATGAAAAGCTGCAGCTAAGATATATTCATTGTCTGTGAATATCTTGTCGAATCTCTTTTCGATTCCCGAAATGAGACTCCTAATTAAAGGAAAACAAAACTCTTGACCTTCACGTTCAAGCTTTGTCAAGCTTCACTTTAAAGGATGTCCAATGCTTGTGCAATGGGTTTCATCAATGACATATTCATTGTAGACGCGTCGGACGCGCTGAAACCAGAAATTCCTAATCCATCACAGATATTATCCACAGCGGATTCTTTGGAGGACAATATTTTAGTGATACACTGTTATTTATTTATTTATTTTTTATTTTTTGAGTTCAAAATCCCAGCTGAGCCGTGAACGGCCAAGCTCTGAAGGGCCAGTTCAACCTACAGCCCAAGTTAAGCTAAAATTAAAAACTTACGGACTTGGAGGTCCTATTAGGTCCTACCTCAGGGTTGCTGACTCGATGTGGGCCTACCTTAGGCCTCAGTTGCATGAATTTAAGATAAAAACAAAAGGGGCACTATTCATGGTCTTCTTTCTAAACCTTGCAACAACAACACAACCTGCACTATTGCACGATGCAACAATCTTGTATCTAAACAACCAAACTGAATTGCAAGAGAGCTCTCTATAAGACCACACCCTGTAAGTACGGCATTCCACAAACGAGAAGAAAAGACGCGCAGCGCCCCAAAAAATGATGCCACAAGAGTGCCCAAACAATGATGCCACAAGAGCCCAAAAATGCTAGCTCTAAATTAAGTGAATTTTTCACTAACCTTACAATTATGAGATGGATATATATACACCTTAACTTAATATATACAAGCAATGCTGCATCAATCAGCTTAGTCATCATATCGCCTTGGGACAACGATGGTTTTTCCTCTTCTAGATTTTCTAACACTCCCCACCGAAGAGGCATTGTTGGCATTACCTTCTGCAAGGTTAGTCAAGCCTTCTCCATGAGGCTGTAACTCAAATGTTTCATCTTGACTATCCGTGTTTTTGCTGATTTTTAAAGCATAGAGTTTTTGTATAGGTCTCTTTAACTTTCCTCCTGAAGTCTTTACCAGTGCAGACCTAACTAAATTGTCTTTGCCAACAAACAACTCTTCAATTATGCCAAGCTTCCAGCATTGCCTTGCTCTTTCATCCCCAATTATTACCACTTCTCCCACCTTGATACAATTTGCACTGGAGCCCTTTACATTGCCTGATGGGTAATAATTGAGTTCTGGCAAGTGTTCCATCTGCCACCTCTTCCATAACTGATCTTGTAGCTCTTCAAGGCACCTGAACC
The DNA here is from genome assembly GCA_023014485.1 of Bathynomus jamesi. Lineage (NCBI taxonomy): Eukaryota > Metazoa > Arthropoda > Malacostraca > Isopoda > Cirolanidae > Bathynomus > Bathynomus jamesi. The sequence goes on along the minus strand of JAJOZX010001062.1, from coordinate 333,962 downwards.
GTCTGGATAGGCTGCAAGTCTTCTGGCACACTGGGGTTTGATGTTAATCGTTTACCACAAAGAAAATGATTTGGTGTCAATGGCTCTGCATTCTGCATACTGTTATAAACAAAAGTGATAGGCCTACTGTTCACCATTGCTTCTACTTCACATAAAACAGTGCAGAATTCTTCTTTGCTCAAATGAGCATTAGCTAAAAGCTTCTTTAATGGACACTTTACACTTCTCACTAGCCTTTCCCAAAATCCTTCCCACCATGGTGCTCTCTCAACAATAAACTTTCACTGCACCCCTTGGTGTGAAAAGTAGGATTGGAATCCTTCCTCTTTTAGCAAGGACCAAACTTCTTGGAGTTCCTTTGCAGCCTTTTTGAAGGTTTTTGCATTATCCGATATGATTTTATTTGGGAAACTCCTTCTGTTCACAAACCTTTTAAAGGCCAAAAGAAATACATCACTACTTAAGTTGCTTACCAACTCCAAATAGATTGCTCTGGTGGTGTCACATGTGAAAAGACATATAACCTTTGTTAGACTCCCCTTGCTCATACACATAGACTGGACCTGCGAAGTCTACTCCCACTACATCAAATGGGGCAGTATAGACACACCGTTCTCTTGGAAGTGGAGCCACCTTTTCATAAAAAGGCTTTGCACTTCAACGCTTGCAAACCACACATTTATGCAAGACCTTTTTCACTACTTGTCTAATTTTGGGAATCCAAAACTGTTGTCTGATCTCTATTATCACTTCTCTAACTCCAGCATGTAACAACTTATGATGAGTATCCAGGATCAAAAGTTCCACTAAGTGCCCCCCAGAAGGTAGCAAAATTGGATGTCTTTTCTCCTCTTGAAGCCCAGAAAACTGTAGTCTACCTCCTACTCTCAATAAATCCTGATCGAAAAACATCCAAACCCTTGAGAGCAGAATGTGTTGGTAGAACCTTTAATGGACAGCTGGTGAGCAATTCCCTCTCTTCACCAAATTTTTCCTTCTGCACATATACCACCCAGTATTTCCTGGCTTGCTGAATCTCCTTACTGTTCAGAATTCCTTCCCTTGTTTCACCCTTAATATTGTTGGTAAATCTATATACTCATGCTGTCACTCTTAACCTTTTCAGACTGCTAATGTCCTCAAGCCTCAATATGGGGTCCTGCTGCATAACTTGACAACTGTTCACAGTGCATTTTCTCACCTCACTCACCCATGCTTCTTCAGCCTGGCATTCTCCTACAATAGGCTGATTAGAAGGCCAGTTTTCACTTCCAAGTTTTAGCCACTCTGGCCCATTCCACCACAAACTTGACTGTGCAAGATCTTTCACTGAAATTCCTCGTGTTGGTAAATCAGCTGGGTTTTGGGTGCCTGGACAATGCTTCCATTGCATGGAATCTGTGTGCGCTTGAATTTCCTCCACCCTATTGGCAACAAATGGTTTCCATTTCCTTGCCTGGCTTCTTAACCAGTGCCAAACTATAGTGGTCTGTCCAATAATAGCTTCGAAATTCATAGAGGGCCAAAGACTTTTGCACTGTAACTGCAAGCCGACTAGCAATAACTGCACCCATCAATTCCACCCTTGGAACAGAAAGCCTTTTCAAAGGTGCTACTCTGCTCTTTGCAGCAACCAACCTGCAACTTACTTCCTCTTGCAATGTGCCTCTTATATAAATACAAGTTGCATAGGCTTCCTCACTTGCATCACAAAAGATGTGCAGCTCCAAATTGTCTGGACTATTGTTCAACTCTTCAAAGTACCATCTTGGGATTTCAGTGTCTCCAAGATGTGCCAATTCTTTGAACCAATATTTCCACCTTACCACCACATGATCAGGTAACTCTTGGTCCCAACCAAGTCCAATTTCCCAGAGGCTCTGAAACCAAATTTTTTACTATCACAAATGGAGCCAGGAACCCAAGAGGATCAAAGACCTTTGAAGCCAAACTAAGAGCTGTACGTTTTGTCCACCTTGTCTCATTCTCAGCCAGCTTTACGAAAGATTTCCCATTGAAGGTAAACAAATCATCTCCTTGCTGCCAAACAATGCCTTGCACTTTTGCGTCTATTGCCCACAACTCCTTAATACCAGAATCCTCAATATTTTCTGCTGCATCAGGTACTACACAGGACTGACTCATAAACTGTTGTAATTGAGAATGATTGGTCTGCCATTTTCTAAGCTCCATGCCAGCCTCCCTCATTATAGCTCTAGCCTCCATGAATATCTGTTAGCCATTTCTGTATTATCCACGGAACACAGCAAATCATCAACATAAAAATTTTTCCTCATGTGTTCAATAGTGTTAGGATAGACTTCAGAATATTTCTTAAAATGGTACTGCATAGTAGCTGCCAACAGAAATGGACAAGAGCTGAGGCCAAACAACACTGACTTCATTCTATATGCTTGAACCTTAGGTTAATTTTCCAACAAGTCTTTCGTATCCACCCACAGATACCTTACTGCATCTCTGTCCTCTGGTTTTAACTTTATCCTCAAAAAGGCTTGCTTCACATCTGCAGTCAATCCTACTCTACCAAACCTGAATCTCAGTAACAAGGAAAATAAATCTGCATTTAAATTTGGCCCAGCATCCAAACAGTCATTCAAGGACACACCACCTTTGTCCTTGGCTGAGCCATCAAAAACTACCCTCAGTTTGGTTGTAGTTTTGTCTCGCCGTACCACTGCATGGTGTGGCAGATAATGTGCTTCGTGGCTCACCAGCTCACCTTGCACCCTTTCAGCATAGCCCTCCCTTACATAGCTTAGGATGGCCTCATTGTATTCAATTAACAACTCATTTTTTCTTAGCCTGTACAATGAAGTCTCCAACCTCTGATTAGCTAGCTGAAGGTTTGAACTGGGTTTGCAAGAATTCTTCCAAGGGAGGCCAACTTCATAGCAACCATCTCTAAACCCAATCCCTTTTTCAAATTGCTCTAAAACATCATTGTTCACTGTACTTGCCTGTTTGTCCTTTATGCCAATGGATTCAAGTTCCCAAAACGCTTTCAAATGCCTTTCCAAACCATGGCTGTTCTCCTCAATCTTAACAAAAAGAGCTTTAACCTCTATTTCATTGCAATAGCTACCGTGTAGCATCCAGCCTAGCTTACTTTCAATAGCTACCGGGCCTCGAGATGTGCGGACAATATTACAAGTGATGAAGTCCCAATAATAGTCAGCTCCAATCAAAAGACTAATATCTTCTGTTCCTTCAAACTTATTATTGTCCAAATTAATTCCTTTAACTTGCAATTCTTGGACACATGCCATATCTAAACAAGTAGTGACTGGAGCACAAAGTTCCTTAATCTCTACAGTTTGGACCTTGATAGTGGGACTTTGTGGTAACAAACCCTTAACCAGAACTTCTACCTTCTTAACTTTGGTTCGGTTTTGAACGGAACCCCCAAACCCAGAAATTCTTAAATTTTCCCTCTTAAGTTCTTTAAACTTCAATTTTCTGGAAATTCTGGTCTTAATAAAGTACACTGGCTACCACTATCAAACAACACTTTTACAGTAGCTTTTCCATCATTCCCAATTAATAAGGCTGCAGCTGTTTGCAATAATCCCCCTTTACTTTTACTCCCTTTCATAGCAGTGGCATGTGCCACTGATGTCTCTACTTCTGGGGTAGGCCTACTAGGAGTGTTTTCACACAATAATGGCTGATGCCTGCCATGGCATTTTTTGCACAAAATTTTAAACTTACAAAACCTTGCTCTGTGACCTTTCAAAAAACATTTAAAACATGCTGTGAATTTAGTTACCCTGTCCTTTCTCTCCTCAAAAGGTAAAGCCTCAGCCACCTCACATTTATATGACTTGTGGTTGCCTTCGCAAAATATGCTTTCCTTGATTCCCTTTAATTTATCCTCAGAGGATGCATGTAGAGCTGACACTGTACCTGGGCTATTCCTTTTTGTAGAAACCTTGGTCCCCTTGTTTAACATCCTACTATGCAAACTCAATTCCCTCTCGTCTTGCTAATTCTGTGCCTAAAAGACGACATCTGCTGAAGGGGGATGTACACATGTTCTGTAGAGTGTCCCCTACTTAATTCAAGCAAAATTGAGCTAGGCAATTTAGACTCCAGTATAGTAACCAACATTATACCATACTAAATGCAAAAAACTTCACTTTTTTACGTGAAGGTCAAAATATGAGAATAAAAACCCACTCTAATAGACAGAGTTTATTTCCACGACAGTTTCGACGCCCACTGGCATCCTCCTCGGGTGGATACAGAAACACAAATGAAACAAAACAAGAGGGAAAAACAGTTCAGGGATCGACCGTTAAGAAATTCGCACCTAGGTTGGATTCCATTCTCTCGAGACAGGAGGGGCATTTTCATTAAGTACAAATTTTTTTTTTTTTTTTTTTTTTAAACTATCTTCCTGTTCTAAACATACAGATTCTATTATTTTTACATAATTACTACATTTATAATTAAATTTATTACATTTAATATTGCATAATTATTAATTACAGAAATTATAAATTTATTATTACATTGGTTATTACATTGTTGTTTATTATACAGAAATTATAAACCGAAAAACGAATGAAAAAGGCGATTAGGAAATAATCCAGAGACCATTGAGAAATTCGCACCTAGGTTAGATATCGTTCTCCCGAAACCAGAAGGGCATTTTATTACAGGGTCAGCTTATAACTACATTTCCACAAATTAAAAATATCTTCTTGTTCTATACATACAGATCCTAATGTTTTTACATAATTACTGCATATATTTATTTCCACATTAATTACTTCCATTATTACATTTACTAAAAGCGAGTAAGGAAACATTCCAATCCAGAGACATTTAAGAAATTCACACTTAGGTTCGAACACGTTCCCACGACTCCGTAAGGGATTTATTGACCAAGAATCTCATTAAAGGGTCTAACTTATAAGTACCTTCGCACAAATTAAAATTATCTACTTTTTCTATACACACAGATTCTATTATTTTTCTTTTGACATAATTATTACATTTATAAAGTACCTTACTTGATTCCCAATCTATAGCATGATTATTTTGGCTAGCGTGATAAAAAATGGCATTATTAGTATTACAACTTCTGAAGGCATATTTGTGTTCTTTGATACGGGTTTCAATATTTCTTCCAGTTTCTCCCACGTATACTAAATCACAACTTTTACAGGGAATGCTGTAGACACAGGCTTGTTCCTCTTTTGCAACGTTATTCCTAACCAATTTACTTTTCACGGTAGACGAATATTGAACGCCAAAGCAAACTTAAATTCTTTCGTCAACGGTTTTACTCTTTCTAAGCCGGCAATGTAAGGCAAACTCACATATTGTTTTGGTTAACTGAAGGTTCCCGAGGGGCATAAAAAGATTTTCTGGCTTAAAATACGCCTTTCTGATAAACCACTCAGGATATTTTAAATCCTTAAAAATGTTCCAAATCTTTGAATTTTCCGGATCCAGCAAATGTGGGCTACAAATCCTGAGTGCTCTTAGAAACATGGAAGAAATAATTGAGCTTTTAACCCCTTCATCATGATATGAAATAATGAATGTACGAATTACAATGAGTAGGTTTTCTATAGACCGTGAAATTGGGCTTTCCGCTTTCGTTAATGACCAAAACATCTAGAAAAGGTAATTGTTTGTCGTTCTCCCATTCATATTTAAATTTAATAGAGGGAACAAGATTATTTAATGACTGAAAGAAAGTGTCAAAGTTGTTCCAGTGGTCAGGCCAAAATGAGAAAATATCATCTACATAACGAAACCAAATTAGATTCCTGGGACATATTGTTTGCAACAATTCCGACTCATAATACTCCATATATAATGTACTCAGTATTGGGGATAAAGGGGACCCCATTCCCATACCAAAACGTTGCAAATAAATTCTTCACCGAAGGAGAAGGCATTATTGGTGACACAGAGTTTTATCAGTTCTAAAAATACAGATGTGGGCATGTCTAGTTCTACGTTACATGTTGGCAATTTTCTATCTAAAAAACTAAGTACATCATCAATGGGAACTTTCGTAAACAAGGACTCAACATCAAAACTTATCATTCTTCCCCGTTTTAAATCTAAGGACATAACTTTGTTAATAAAGTCACAGGAATTAGTGATGTGCGAGCCTGAAAATTTACCAACTAATGGGGATAATTTATCTGCAAGAAATTTAGATAACCTGTAACTAAAGGAACCCCTGTGTGAAATAATGGGACGTAGTGGTATATTAATCTTATGGGTTTTGGGTAGGCCGTAAATGTGGGGGAGTTTGGGGTTAATCTGTAGAAATCTTTTAGGATCAATCGCCGGGACATCTTTTAATAAGTTCCTGATGGTTTTGTTGAATTCGGCAGAAAGACGCTTTAGGGGGGACGATCTCACTTTGGTGTAGGTGAATTCATCACTAAGTAACGCTTCCATTTTTTGTTTATAATCACACTTGTCCAAAATAACCACAGTGTTACTTTTGTCCGCTTTAGTGACAAATATTGCTTCATTCTTCCTGAGCTTGTCTAAAGCTAACCGGAATCTTTTGGGAATAGAGTCCAATGAGTTGAAATGTTCCAGAAACTTGCTCAGAATCAAACCATTTAAACACGGAATATCCACCCTGGAATTAACTACGGAAGACACAAAATCTAAAACAATGTTTTTATCGGGTTTAAGCGCAAACGACAGCCCTAAATTAAGAACTTCCTTTTCGGATTTGGACAAGACATATGTCGATAAATTTAAAACGGAACCTTCCACCGCACACTTTGACCAAGCACTTTCATCACATAAATAGGATAGCTTTCTGTTAAGTCGTTGTTCAGTGCCAGAAAATCTTTTTATGCCCCTCGGGAACCTTCAGTTAACCAAAAACAATATGTGAGTTTGCCTTACATTGCCGGCTTAGAAAGAGTAAAACTGTTGACGAAAGAATTTAAGTTTGCTTTGGCGTTCAAATATTCGTCTACCGTGAAAAGTAAATTGGTTAGGAATAACGTTGCAAAAGAGGAACAAGCCTGTGTCTACAGCATTCCCTGTAAAAGTTGTGATTTAGTATACGTGGGAGAAACTGGAAGAAATATTGAAACCCGTATCAAAGAACACAAATATGCCTTCAGAAGTTGTAATACTAATAATGCCATTTTTTATCACGCTAGCCAAAATAATCATGCTATAGATTGGGAATCAAGTAAGGTACTTTATAAATGTAATAATTATGTCAAAAGAAAAATAATAGAATCTGTGTGTATAGAAAAAGTAGATAATTTTAATTTGTGCGAAGGTACTTATAAGTTAGACCCTTTAATGAGATTCTTGGTCAATAAATCCCTTACGGAGTCGTGGGAACGTGTTCGAACCTAAGTGTGAATTTCTTAAATGTCTCTGGATTGGAATGTTTCCTTACTCGCTTTTAGTAAATGTAATAATGGAAGTAATTAATGTGGAAATAAATATATGCAGTAATTATGTCAAAACATTAGGATCTGTATGTATAGAACAAGAAGATATTTTTAATTTGTGGAAATGTAGTTATAAGCTGACCCTGTAATAAAATGCCCTTCTGGTTTCGGGAGAACGATATCTAACCTAGGTGCGAATTTCTCAATGGTCTCTGGATTATTTCCTAATCGCCTTTTTTCATTCGTTTTTCGGTTTATAATTTCTGTATAATAAACAACAATGTAATAACCAATGTAATAATAAATTTATAATTTCTGTAATTAATAATTATGCAATATTAAATGTAATAAATTTAATTATAAATGTAATAATTATGTAAAAATAATAGAATCTGTATGTTTAGAACAGGAAGATAGTTTAAAAAAAAAAAAAAAAAAAAAAAAAAAAAAATTTGTACTTAATGAAAATGCCCCTCCTGTCTCGAGAGAATGGAATCCAACCTAGGTGCGAATTTCTTAACGGTCGATCCCTGAACTGTTTTTCCCTCTTGTTTTGTTTCATTTGTGTTTCTGTATCCACCCGAGGAGGATGCCAGTGGGCGTCGAAACTGTCGTGGAAATAAACTCTGTCTATTAGAGTGGGTTTTTATTCTCATATTATACCATACCTTTCCATTCCTACACCCAAGTCGTCCAGGGACCTAGTTCTAACTTCAAATTCATCATATAACTGCCGTAACTCCTTGACACTATTGGGATTATTAACAGGAGGTATAGCTAAAAGTTCACGGAGGTGGCTTTTAATTAAGATCTCTGGCTTACCAAACCGTTTCTTTAATATATCCCAAGCCACATTATAATTAGCCTCTGTTGATGCTAATCCTGCTATTGTCTTTGCTGTCTCCCCTTCCAAGAGGGACTGCAAATAATTAAACTTCTCCACAGCACTTAACACTTGATTAGAATGAACTGCTGATTGAAAACTGTCTGCCCATCCTTGCCATTCCTGAATACTCCCAGAAAATGTTTTGAGTACAAGCCTCGGTAATTGAACTGCAGATCTGTTAACCTTAACTTCACAAACACCATTTGTTGAGGGTTGTGTTTCATTATTAGACCTGGTCTCTAACTGTACTGAGCTGCTAAACTCTTTGCTCGGTGGCATACTTTAATTATATCATCAATAATCTCTTCAAAGTAAATTATGTTATTTTCTATTTCATCCTCTTCTATAAGAGCCTCAATTTTAACATTTACTTCACTTAGAGCAACCTTTTTAGTTTCTAATACGGAAAGCTGCGCAGTCACTAAGCTTAAATCCTCTTGCTCTATGGCAGAATCTATAGTGGCAATGACCTTTGTAATTAGACCTTTGTAGGCGCTTCTCCTTTTTTTAAACTTGTTCAATTCAGCTGCACTCATCTTCAATGCAAACAACAATTTGGTTCAATGCCAAATAAGCTGAATTAGCAAAAATACTTAACCAAACTGATCCAACGCAAATTTTGCTTTTTTCAAATAAACTGAATTGCTGGGTGGGGTACTGACCAACCACCAGTATGGAATACCAAATTTTCCACCCAAGTAACTGGCGCACCGAAGTCTGCAACCTTCGCCTACGAATAATAAACCAAAATTAACCAAACCGGTAAAAATGTAGGCCAAAAATAACGACAGACGAGTGGCCAAGTTTCGCAATTGGGCGACCAAACTTTCTACCCTGGGACCTTAACTCAATTTTGCTCAACCCGTCTAGGCCTAACTTGGGCGACAATTTGCACAATCAGAACTTTGCCGAAAAATAGTCACTGACTCAGTCTTGGGCTAGAATCCGGTTCGAAGGACCATGTTATTTATTTATTTATTTTTTTTTTTTTGGGGGGGGTTCAAAATCCCAGCTGAGCCGTGAACGGCCAAGCTCTGAAGGGCCAGTTCAACCTTCAGCCCAAGTTAAGCTAAAATTAAAAACTTACGGACTTGGAGGTCCTATTAGGTCCTACCTCAGGGTTGCTGACTCGAGGTGGCCCTACCTTAGGCCTCAGTTGCATGAATTTAAGATAAAAACAAAAGGGGCACTATTTATGGTCTTCTTTCTAAACCTTGCAACAGCAACACAACCTGCACTATTGCACGATGCAACAATCTTGTATCTAAACAACCAAACTGAATTGCAAGAGAGCTCTCTATAAGACCACACCCTGTAAGTACGGCATTCCACAAACGAGAAGAAAAGACGCGCAGCGCCCCAAAAAATGATGCCACAAGAGTGCCCAAACAATGATGCCACAAGAGCTCAAAAATGCTAGCTCTAAATTAAGTGAATTTTTCACTAACCTTACAATTATGAGATGGATATATATATACACCTGAACTTAATATATACAAACAATGCTGCATCAATCAACTTAGTCATCATATCGCCTTGGGACAACAATGGTTCTTCCTCTTCTAGATTTTCTAACATACACGCAAGCGCATCAAAGGTGGAATTCCATCGAGTTGCACAAGGTGTAACTAAACGTTGTTGCAACTCGGCTTGTATGAGGTTTGCTGCAACAGTGCTCCTGTTTTGATTATTCCATAATGCTTGGCATTTAGCAACTGCTGCACGGGATATTTTGTGAAATTTTCCGTCAGTTAGTGCTTCCTCGGAATCTGCTGTTGCTACAAGATTTAGAGTTAGGGTGGCCAGACGTCCAGCTTTAGGCCGGACAGTCCGCTTTTTGAGCACTCTATCCTCCATCCGGAGCCACCTTGAGCCGGACGTTAATTTGTCCTCCTTTTTGGGGTCTGGCTAAAAAGAATTATATAAATTACCTCAGGTACACTTAAAATAGTGGGTACTGAAGGCCATAATAACTGTTAACGTATTTTTATTATATGCAGTTGGCAACACTGCTGATAAGCCGCATTTGTTTTCAATTTCATGACTACGAGTCGGACAGTCATTCTGCCCAAGGAGTAAAAATGAATATTCATTTCTTTCAGTTATATATATATATATATATATATATATATATATATATATATATTAACGTACGGCCACATACACAGTGTCCTCCTTTTTTTGGGGAAATTTGGAAATGGCCACCCTATTTAGAGTGTGTGCAGCACATCTATGATGGTCTGGTAACAGGGCTACAGATGAAGACTGTTCCCATTCATCAAAGACATCCGCTACATTGCAGAACGTGGTACCCTCGGCCTCTTCATCGTCATCGAGTTCATTATCGCTGCAGGGTTGATCAGGTTGTATAGCAATGTTGGTGGTGGTGCTTTTCGTGGTATCTTCGCATGATCCAGTTGCAGCAGTAGTATTCCCAAACAGCCTAAAACATATATAAAATAGGCAAAATTAATTAAAAGTTTCCAGCAGTCATATTACAGTATATGCGGTACCGGTATGCTCTCCAAGGAAATAAATATTCAGATATTTTTGTTTAATCATATATTAATATTATTAATATGTAGTATATGCTATATTAAATTGCCATTCGGAGAGAGAGATAATAACAAGGTTACCAACTGTTAAAATATTAAATAGTCTTATCGCTCTCTTTTTCGGTAGATTCGAAAAATATGCAAATAGCTTAGATTCGGATATTTAAGGTTATTTTGTAAACTATCATCGCAGAAGCCTACGTTAATTTGCAAAACATGGTGTCATAGATAGTGGAAATAAATCGCTATATTTGAGGCCATAGTTTTAAGATATTGTTCGTAGCATTGGCTACATTGATAGGCTATTAAGATATTGTTCGTAGCATTGGCTGCATTGATAGGTTATTAAGATATCATAAAATACATACTAAAATAATAAACATATTTGAATGCGCGAACGAAGTTTGATCCATTGTCGGTTGTTGTTTTGGTTGTTTTATTTTGAATGTAAAAATGCACATGGATGTCTTCAAGAGCTGTGGCCAGTAGGGCGGATCGAAAATGAGGTTTTTAAACTTTTTTTCGAAATTCAAATATGGCTAGTGCGGAAAATATGTGGGTGCTATAGATAATGACTGTGCATAAATATTAGTCCTGCGAAATTATATCTTCAGGTGCCACAAAGCCGTCGAAAAAAAAGTGAAATATAATGATTTTCTTATATTCTGCATTAGTACAATAACTGAAACTTACCTGTTATTATTATATATTAAGTGTTCCAATTACCAAAATAGTTACTGAATTACGCAGCTCTTAGTTTATTTAGATCAATGTTCTTTTGATTAATGATCTAAATAATCCAGAACTCACCACGAGGAGGTGGCTGCGTGTCGAGCTCCACCCATGCCCTCCCAACCACCCATCCTTGCGCATGTTTTTTTCTATTAACGTTTTATTTAAACTTTATATTCAGCTTTACTTTCGAATGATGGCATTTTTTTACGTGACTGAAGTGTTGATCTTATGAAGCCATCTCGCGCGTTCAATCCAAATACTTTTGATGATGCTTCAGTCACTAATTTTACCATTCTTTCTATGTACTACTTGTGTATGACAAGGGAATTTCTCGAATGGAGGGGTACTCTTGTTTTCTATGAATTCTTCAATCTCATTTTCTGTCAGGTGTCTTGTCACAGGTGGTTCAGTGACAATGCATTTTTGCCAATTAATTAAATCAGTGTAATCAGTAGCTTCAAATTGAATAACAGGTACTGTGAAACGCCTCACAACTTTTTCCTTGTTTGTTTGCCTTGCTTTCTTTATTCGCCTCCACGCTAATTCTCTTATGGCGTTGCGGTCATCATGAATCATTGATGCTAGAATATTTTCTGGATTTGCAAAAAATGCATTTCTTTGTATGACAGGGTTTACAATATCCTTTACTTCGTCATTCAGTGTTCTTGTTAGTTCAATAGTTTTGAAAACATGTTTTGAGCCATTGACAAAAGACGTACTTTGCTTAATAGAAAACCACATTGGGATGTAGACCTTCATTATAAAAAGCAATGTTCATGAGGTTCTCAGATGGACTTACAGTTGAAACGTATAGACGAAGCAAACGATTTGCTGTAGTCAGCCATCGTGAATGTACCATTTTGCCTGGACTACGATGAGCAAGATCTGGAGAGCAATATCCCTTTGTTATGGCCTGATGAATATCAATTAGATATTTTTGGTCGGTGCTAAGATCTTCACAGTCTACAGTTGGTTCCTCAGCATCAATCCTTTCAAACTCGACAATAGGAAGACTCTCACAGTTCTCTAATTCCCTGCCAATAGGACCGGTGAATCCGCGGGGGCCAGATGTTTTTCCATCCAGCTTTGCAACTAAATGGCGTAATGGCAATTCATTGGCATGGAGCTGGCACACTAAATGTTGAACTGGCTTCTTCAGCTTCAATTCTATAAGCCTTATAACGCCTCCCTTTTCTCCAGTGTTGACTGCTGCACCATCGCATCCAATGGCAACAAGGTTTTCCAGGTTCATGTCATTATTTCCAATATACTCAAACATTCCTTTACATATTTCATCAGCTGATCCAGAATTCACAGAATAATGGCCCAAATAATCTGAACCAGGTTCTCTCACTAAAGTGATATGTTCTTCTGTTACCTTCTTCTGATATACTTTGGACTCTTTTTTTTCTTGGAAGAGTGTAGAATCTTTTCGACCATCAAAATAGATTCCTCTGATTGGGACCTGATTTTGATCTTTCATAATTTCTGATCTCTTCTTTTGTCTTTCTCTTCTGATTTTACTCCTATCCACTACTTCAGATGTATTGTCAATCGAAACTTCTCCAATATCTTGCAATACTGCACTAACAATGAATGTTGCAGCTCGATCTGAAACTGCAGTCCTGTCACAAGCAGTAGCCACTGAAGGTAGATTTGTAGTTTTCCTTTTCTTGAATAATTGTTCTTCAGGTTGTTCGAGCTTTCTCTTCGAGCTAACTGGCTCTGGAAATGTATCGTCTGATATTTCGCCAGATTCACTTTCACTATTTGATGTCGATGATGATAATTCAACATTTGTATCCTGCAATTTCTCCTGTGAAGATTCTTTGGTGAGCCTCACAGCTTCTTTTTGCTTTCTTAGCAACGTAGATGCTTTTTTCTTTGAGAGTGTAATATCTACTCTATCAATAAACAGTTTTCTTTCACTCCTTTGATCTAAGAGGAACGTCACTTCTTCCTTTGGAACCGTTTTTTCTTTGGGACAAGAACATTGTGTTAGTACTTTGCACTTGCACGCTGCAATGTCAAAAAGTTTCGTGTGTGCTTCTTTTTTGAACATATCAATCTTTGCTTTGTAAGCTTCAGAATTTTTTCTGCTTTGGTATGGCTTCATAATGACACGATACTTTTCGTGGTAGCTTCTGAACATTGTTTCAATTCGCCTGTCTGACAGAATTGGGACGGAAGCACTTTCCCAAATTGTTTTCAATTTATCAACAACTTGTTCTAATATTTGAGATATTGAAGGATCTTTATTAGTATTCTGTTTCAAATCGTTTCTTACAAACAAGTAATATTTAAAAACTCCGTATGTAGGAAGATTCCTGTGCCACAAATCTTCCCCCATACCAAACATGGGGCACTCAGTTGAGGCCCTGGTTGATTTTGCACAAACTCGAGACATTTTGAAAGTATACAAATCTGAAAAAGAAAGAGCTAATATCAATTATACGTTAATTTCAGTTAATAGTACATGGCAAACTTAGGGCAACACAATACAGAAATGCAAAATATATAAGAAATATAGTTTAGACTATCTGAGTAACGCCAACAACAGAACACCCACCTGCTACGAGAGCGACAGCTACACTGAACCGAGGTACTCACGTGACAGCTGAGTGAGCTGACTATAGAAAACTGTTTTTAGAGAATAGAAACTTTTTTTAAAGGTTGACTGAGCTATTTTTATACAAGTGTGAATAAATTCTTGTCTATTGTGCATCGTGGACTCTTCTGTAATTATTGGTTAAAATCTGCTTTTTTCAATTTTTTTCAATATTGAAGGTCATTGTGGCACCTGAAGATATTAATGTTATGATTTTAAATTTATACCAGCTTATTTCCTCACTACTCCACACATTTTCCACACTAGCCAATTTGAACATTCGAAAAATGAGTTTTTCACTCCGCCCTAGTGGCCAGGACATCATAGGTATGACGCCCTGTCAGCCGACGGCATGCAAGCACAGCGTATTTTCGCTCGAGCGTCTGGGCGTCAATCCAATGAACCGTGACTCCAATAAATGATTTGTGAATGATCAATGAACTTCATTAACTACATTATACAGGGTGTCCCAAAAGTCCCTATCTATTTTGTTGAAATAGGCTGAATTTCAAATAAATGTCACACTGACCTGAATACAGATGTATTTCTATACAAATTACAAGTATTACACCATTAAAATCTTTAATTAGTAGTTTCCACATGTGCTCCATCTGTATCTCTGCAAATCTCAAAGCGGTCAGCTGCATTGCGGAACACATTTCCGAGCATTTGAGGGGTTATTTTCTCAACTGCTTGCTTAATGCGATCTCGCAGATCTGGTAAATCTCGAATATTTCTGCGATAGACCCCTGATTTAATGAAACCCCAAGCAAAGAAATCCAATGGGGTCAAATCCGAAGATCACGCTGCCCAGGGCCTATTTCCCCCACGTCCAATCCAACGATTTGGAAAACGCTCGTTTACGTATGTCTGAACAATTCTGGCATAATGACATGGTGCCCCATCCTGCTGAAAGACTACATTGTCGAGAATGCCATCTTCAAGAAGTTGAGGTTCTAGAAAATTTTGAAGCATATCAAAGTAAACAGGCCCTGTCACTGTGGCCTCTGCAAAGAAAAAGGGCCCGTAAATCTTAGACTTCGTCATTCCAAGCCACACGTTGACTTTAGGTGAGTTTCTTTCCCATTCAGTGAACTTAGTTGGCTTTTCATTAGCCCAGATACGACAATTATGTCGATTGATTTTACCACAGTTGTGAAAAGTCGCCTCATCGCTAAACAAAATGTGGTCCATTAAATTGTTATTTTGGATTTGTTCGACCAGTTCCGCACACATTGCTGCTCTTTTTGGAAAATCTTCCTCGTGTAAGCTGTGTAACAGCTGAATGTGATAACACTTCTTCTTCAGCGTTGAACGCAAGATTCTGTGAACAGTTGTTTTGGGTATGGTCAATCTGTGGGATGCTTGGCGAACTGACATTCTTTGATCGTCTTCGAACATTATGCGAACAGATTCAATGTTTTGTTGTACTGTCTTGGGCGTCCACTTCTTCCTTCATCATGCACAGATCCAGTCCTTTTGAATTTGTTCACCAATTCACGAATTGCTTTATCTGTCGGTCCAGGCTTATGAAACCTTCTTGAGAATCGGTCTCTAATTTCACAACATTTCATTCCTCTGATGTGACATGTTACTATCATAACGCGTTCATGCACATCCATCACCAATGATATGGATCTGAAAAAATTAATAAAAAATTTAAAAATAATTAAAATAGAAATCTAATGCATGTATTTGTCTAGAAAGGTGCATACAATCATGTTACAACATTCATTTGAAATTCAGCCTATTTCAACAAAATAGATAGGGACTTTTGGGACACCCTGTATAGGAGACAAAAAGTAATTAAAATTTCAAGTGTTTTTAAAGTTGCTACTTTCATTACATTCTTATTGGGGTCATTAATATTAAATTATTTATAAATATTAAATTTATTAATATTAAATTATTTATAAATTATTATGTTATATTTATAATTTAATACAGTATATAATATTATTAATATATAATTATACCTATCAGTATAAATTCTTTAATGATAAAATTAAAACTATATTTTGAAATATTGATATATGTAATCAAGTTAACGATAACTTTCCCATTACTTCTACGCTAATAGACTTATGTAGATAATGTTTTATTGTTTTTTTAAGTAGCGTCTACCGGAGTTATTCGGTTCGGTTCATTACACTGGCCTACAAATTTTGAAAAAGTTTGTACTTCGGAGATAAAATGTGTTTCCTATCATGGATTTTGGGGTGCTGAAAACGAATATGACCATAAAAACAGTCGATTGGCTACAGTTTCCAAGAAAATTTAAGTTACGCATTTTGCGTATATGTATACCATATATTAGTAACATACCTGTATAATGCAGTCACTTATATTGATTCAACCCGTCGCTTCTTTGCTTGTCTCTTGTATTCAACTTCTGGAGCATCTCTTGTTATTGTCCAGCAGTAGTCTGCTAACAATGATGGACTCCATTTCCACTGGTAGCGTTTCTCCATCGCTGAGATATCCTGGTGGAAACGTTCACCATGTTCATCGCTGACTGCTCCGCAGTTGGCCGGAAAAAATTCCAGGTGCGAATGGAGGAAATGTATCTTTAAAGACATAGGTATTGCAGCCCATTTTTTTATAGGACAACAGCAGGTTTTCCACCAGCTCCCTGTAATTGTCAGCTTTGGTATTTCCGAGAAAATTGGTTGCTACTAACCGGAAAGCATTCCACGCTGTCTTCTCCTCACTACCTAGGATACGGTCGAACTCCTCATCTCTAAGAAGCTCGCGGATCTGTGGACCAACAAATACACCCTCCTTGATTTTTGCTTCACTGAGCTTTGGGAATTTACCACCGAGGTACTTAAAAGCTGCCCCCGTTTTATCCATAGCCTTAACAAAATTTTTCATGACGCCCAGTTTGATGTGTAAGGGTGGTAACAAAATCTTACTCGATTCTACAAGTGGAGGATACTGAACATTTTTTGTTCCAGGTTCCAATGAGTGTCGGAGTGGCCAATCCTTCTTGATGTAATGAGAAGTCCTAGCCCGACTATCCCGTTCACACATAAAACAGCAATACTTAGTATAGCTCGGCTGCAGTCCAAGCACGATAGCAACAACTTTCAAGTCACCACAAACCTGCTACTGATGTTTGTCATAGTTTATGCAGTTCAAAAGATGCTTCATGTTGTCATATGTTTCCTTCATGTGGACTGCATGACCAACTGGAATTGATGGCAATACGTTGCCAACATGCAACAAAACAGCTTTTAGACTCAACTTCGATGAATCAATGAACAGTCTCCACTCATCAGGATTGTGAATAATGTTGAGAGCTGCCATCAGACCATCGATGTCGTTGCAAGCTACAAGGTCACCTTCCATGATGAAGAATGGGACAAAATCTTTTTGATGGTCACGAAACTTACACACTCTAACATTTTCAGCGAGGAAATTCCACTGTTGCAATCTGGAGCCCAACAGCTCTGCCTTACTCTTTGGCAGTTCTAAATCTCTGATAAGGTCGTTTAATTCATTCTGAGTTATCATGTGCGGTTTAGAAGATGTCAAGTTATAAACAAATTCAGGGTCTTGTGAAGTTGAAGGTTCACAGGTTTCGCAGGTTCCTTCATTCTCCTCGTCCTCTGACTCCAGGGAGAATGAGTGTGGGGGCTCAGGAACGGGTAGTCCTTCGTCGTGAGGTACTGGGCGTATAGCAGAGGGTATATTCGGATATTGTGAAATCCACTTTTTCTTCTTGCAAATACCTTTCTTGACTGGAGGCACCATGCAGAAGTAACAATTACTGACATGATCTGTTGGTTCCCTCCACACCATTGGCACTGCAAAAGGCATAGATTTCCTTTTCCGATTCAACCACTGGCGAAGGTTTGTTCTTTGTTGCACAAGTATTGCAGCATATGTGTGGGGCCCAGCTCTTGTCCTGATCTCCAATCTTACAGCCAAAATAAAGGTGATAGGCTTTCCTAATCACGGCGGTTATAGCACGCTTTTGTGATGCAAAAGTCAATTCTCCACAAACATAATAGAAGTTATCTACACTGTTCACGCAATTACGAGGCATCTTTGTTCAAATTAGGCTGAAAAAAATTCAGTTTCAAAAGCAAACACTAAAAAGAGTTTGACAAGGGTGCACTGTATGACTTCCGCGAATGAACTGATGCTGTGGCGTAATATGTAGACGCATGGCCGTAACTACCTATGAGGTCACCGAGGTCCGGACCTCGGTAATTATTTCCTAAAAAAAAAAAAGAGTGAACCGTTCTCCGTGCAGCTTTAATAAAAGTATTTTTGCTAACAGGTCCCTTTGTACAGTATTTAATTATAGACAAGGGTTTTGTGTTTAGTGTATAGCTTGGGTTGTGTTTGTAGATGTCATTTTGGTCTGAATTTTGCTCGTCCCGCCGCGCTCGAAAAAAATCTGGACCTCACTAATTTCTAAACCCTAGTTACGGCCCTGTGTAGACGCCTGTGACACATCGACGCCTTGACTCTACTGCGCATGCGCGTAGTTATATTTTTTTTATTTCAATAAA
Organism: Bathynomus jamesi; assembly: GCA_023014485.1. Taxonomy (NCBI): domain Eukaryota; kingdom Metazoa; phylum Arthropoda; class Malacostraca; order Isopoda; family Cirolanidae; genus Bathynomus; species Bathynomus jamesi. The sequence continues at coordinate 315,237 of JAJOZX010001062.1, read as the reverse complement.
TTGATGTAATTACATTGCATTTTAATAATTTTAAATTAGGTAAGGTTAAGTTAGGTTAGTATTCCATTTATATTAATATCAAAAACATTATGGGAAGCAATATGTTAAAATGATCCACTCTATTTCTTAATAAATAATTTACAAATACATAATGTAATAGATAAATTTAAAATTACATTTTATTGTATATATATGTATATATTTACATTAATTTATTAAGATAAAAAAATATAACTACGCGCATGCGTAGTAGAGTCAATGCGTCGATGTGTCACAGGCGTCTACATATTACGCGACAGATGCAGTCCAGTTAGTAGGGTGCAGGGTTGCCTGATATCTTTATAAATAGAGCCAATTGCCAATTTTAGGCATCATTTTCGTATTCAGTGACCCAAAATTAGTAAAGATTGACTACTTTTATTTCCGAAGCATTTTGGCTGTAGACCAGTGTTATTTGGAATTATTTCCCGTCTCTCATGCGGAAAGGAATGCTATCAGACGGCGCACCTGACGTAGTCCTCGCTGTATCTTTTCATCAATGTTTGTCTCAAATATTATAACTAACAAAAAATAAACCCTAGTTAAAGTAAAAATATATAAATAAAGATAGTGTGCGCGTATAATTTCTACAATTTCTTTATTTTTGTTCACGTTTCCACGAAAAACCGTAGGTGGACCGAATAGCCCCGGTGACGAAGTTTCACCGGGGCTAATCGGACAGGAAGTTTGGTTGTTAATAACCTACAACTCACAAACAACATTTCTAAAAATTGCACATTTGCCTCTCAACAGCAACTAATTAACGATACTGTCCCAAAGCCATTTTGAAATTGGAGCAAAACTGTGGCCACCAGACGAGGTCTTGCCAAACATTGCTTTTTGAGACCTCAGGCTTCGCCAAAGGGTTGTTTTGCACCATTTTTACTACTTTTTTGAAATGTTTCTCAAATTCACTAAAATCCACTAAATAACGTGAAACTCACTCTAATTACGTAAAAGAGCCTCCTCTAGCACAGTGGTTCCCCAGCTTTACTAACTGTTGGAACCCTTACAGACTTGTTTTTATTTCGCGGAACCCCAACTCCATATATATATATATATATATATATATATATATATATATATATATATATATATATATATATATATACAGGGTGGGCCGTAAGTTTCCATACATATGAAAAATTAAACGTTTGTTTTTTATGTTTCAGATACCCTAAGAATATGCGTTTGACGTAAGATTTTGTTTACTGATGAAGCAAATTTTTACGTCAATGGAGAGGTTAATCGGCAAAACATACGTTATTGGAGTAATGCTAACCCTAACTGGCTGAGTCCGACGAAGATGCAAGGTGCCGGTAAAGTGATGGTGTGGGCCGGGATATGGGGTGACAGAATTATTGGACCAATTTTTGTCAGTGGAAATCTTAATGCCGAAAGGTATCTTAACATGTTGCAAGAAGAGATTTTCCCATCCCTGCTAAACGAGGAAGGTAACTTCCCAGTTTACTTCCAGCAAGATGGAGCTCCACCTCATTATGGTCTTCACGTGCGTCGGTATTTGGATCAGCAGTTTCCGGATGCTTGGATTGGTCGGCGTGGTCCTGTGGAGTGGCCTCCCAGATCCCCAGATCTCACCCCCCTTGATTTCTATCTTTGGGGGCACTTGAAGGCCATGGTGTATCAGGAAAAGATACGAGACATAAATCATCTAAAGGAACGTATCACTAACGCCATTACAAGCATAACGTCAACTGTGCTAATGCGTGTTCATCAACAGTGGGGAACACGTATTGAAATGTGTTTTCAAAACAATGGCAACCATGTAGAGCATATTATATAAATAAAAATGGTTGTCCATAAAAAAATGTTTATTTTTCCTACGTATGGAAACTTACGGCCCACCCTGTATATATATATATATATATATATATATTAGACTTAGAGCTGTAAAATATTTATTGAGCAACAAAACTTACAGATTTTAGTGATGAACACAATACAAATTTTTACACTGAAAACACTTAAGTAAATAAAGCCTATCAGAAATTAACTTGACAGTGCACCACGCCAACGGCTATAGTTATACTGATTGGTTCACAATTAATTACGAAACAAGTGCACATCAAATCAACTGGCAACTTAGGAAATTTTAATTTTAGCGAAAACATATTGTTCAAAATTAATTACAGTTAAATTCTCACGAGTAAAATATATATATTAAAATTTGCCATAAATAATATGACATTTTGAATACTATGACAGAATTTATAGGATATTTATTTTAAAACAGTACTAATAGAACGTCTTTTATAAAATCGTTAAAATTAAAATCTGCCAAATTACACTTTTGCAGTAGCCGAGTAGCGAAAATTTATTTACATATACTTAGCAGATTTTAATTTTAGCGAAAAATATTTAGTGATCCCAAATCCACGATGGTGTCATTTCAAGTCAGAATAAGAATATAAAATATTATTTAACAAAAAGCCACAAGGTAAAATTATATATAAATATTAGGACCTTAATTAGACCTTAATATTAAGACCTGATTAGACTGATTAGAAAACGTGTCACGGAACCCTTGTTAAGCCTCCCCGCGGAACACAGTTTGGGAACCACTGCAGTCTAGCATAATCCGCCAGCAAATTTAAAAATGTTTAATTTTTTAATTTTTAATTAATTTTTTAATGGCGGCGGGCCGATTAGCCCCGGACTGTTCGCCGGACCGAATAACCCCGGTCGACGCTAACTAACCTGTTACGACAGCTCCAAGCGTCAGCAGTCGTTACAACCCATTCTGCTTGTGCAAGTTATTTCTTGAGTAGCAGGTAACCAGATTCATATTTAGCAACGATCTCATTTTTCAATGTTTTTCTGCCGCCAATAACAGTCTTATTTGGTTGCAGTGTTGTGATCAATTTTATGGAAGACTAACTTTCAACTAGTCTGAGAGGCAACATCTCCTCGACAATCAAATTAATAACAAGTCCATTCACAGTTTTCTGTGTAACTCTGCTACTCTGACCGAACGTTTGTTCTAATGTTCGTTGCGACTGCGATGCGATTGAGCTACCATCAGTTGAAGTTCGTTTCTTACGTGGGGTTTGGTCACATGCATCAGATGACTGAAGAGGCAGATCTTTTATTTGATTTAGATTCACTTGCACCTACTTTTACACACTGATCGAATCTGTTTTTTTGAGAAGCATGTTTAGTTGAAATGTGTTTTCGCAAGTTAGAAAGAGATCGACTATTAGTACTGTAAATGGGAACTTTAGGACAGCAGTCATCCAAAAACAAACTTTCCCCATCAACTTCTCTCACCAACACTGTTCAACTATACATGCATGACATTCCAACACCCATAGATAAAGCTTACGTTATCATCATATGCAGATGAAATCACTCTAACATCCACCCACAACAACATCGACACCGCTACAAATAACCTACAAACATACATAAACAGTATACGAGACTGGCTCACACACAATAGACTCAACGTAGCGCCCACAAAATCAACCATCACCTTGCTAACAAGCAACACAAAATAACACCAGGTCACTCCACAGTTTACACTAAACAACACCAACATTACACACACTCACAGGACAAAAATACTTGGGGTCACATACAACCCATCATTATCTTTTGCAAACCACATTCAGGACATTAAAAACAAATGTACGTCAAGACTTAACACGCTTAGGATACTAACAGGCACAAACTTTGGACACCAGCAGGAAACAACATCACTCATATACAAACAATATATTCGCTCAGTTATGGACTTTGCCAGCCCATGCTGGGCACCCACTATCTCAAACACACACATAAACACCTTACAGACATTATAAAACAACGCACTTCGTATCATTACAAAAATACTGAAAATTAGGGAACATTTAGACATGAGGGGAACACAATTCATGGCAACAACGACAACTAACGCACAACACCCTTGCCACTACGTGTACAATCATGCACCAACACCTCGCACCATTAAAGTAACACCAGAGAGACACTATAACCAAATACTCCATTCCATACCACGCCCCACAGACATCACACAGTACAGAAAACACATACACACACACACCTAACCCACAAAGCACTGACACGACTCGGTCTGAATGTGGTCCTAGATGCGAAGCCGCCACTCATTGACACGTCAGAGACCAGCCTCAGCAGATCTGACCGAGTTAATTTAGTACGATTCCGATGTGGCCATCACCCCAACTTACAGACATATTATAGTGATGTCTAATTTAGTAATTCTTAAAAATGTTTGTTAATAAAGATTATAATGTGTAATAATACATGTCAAATTATGTTTACTAATAAAGAAATGAAATTACGATAAATTATTGTTATTTGTATTGTAATTGTATTTAATTAAAAATGTTTTGGTTTGTTTATTGAAATAAAAGTAAAATTATAATGAACTGCGGTTGGCAACACTCTGGCAACGCCTGAAACCAGGAGGAAAAATATATACCCAAAAATGGGCAGTCATCCGGGCAGGCGTGGGCCACTAAGGTGTTTTGGTGTTAGAACGTAATTCAAAATGTAGGCTATTCTTTTGGTGTCTCTCCGATTTAAGTATTATAAATTTGTCCACTTCGCGTTACCCTGTTTAACTAAATAATTTTCGGCTGAATAAAGTATTAAAAAGTGTAATGAATGTAATTAACCCCTTCCCCCTTTGCTCGTCTAACGGTTTTCAACGGTCACGCTACCATATTTATAAAGCATTTATAGCGAAAAGAGTGTAAAGATAAGTGATTAAGGTATAAGTAAAACGGAATAACGAGAATAAAGATAAAGAAATAAGTAAATATAATAATTAAATAAAGTAATCACTACAATATAAACACAGACTAGACAACTCCACAGAGACACCTGTCACCTGTGCCAGGACACACCACAAACAATTGAGCACATTATGACAGACTGTACCGCTCTAACACCCCATAGAACACAACACATCACTAGTGCGCTGAACCTCTGGTCTACTCCGAAGAGGGCGATCGTTACCTGCGTGCCGCCGGCTTGCTCGATCAGGATGGGCTGATCGGCTAACCAACAACAACATCACAACCATGACATTATGGTTATGGTTACTTATACACATTACTCAATACTTGGTCCATCCTCCATTATTATAATGACCTCTCGTAGCCTATTTGAAACAGATGCGACATGATTGTAGAGGACTTGTGGGTTCCTACGGAAAACTTCCCATTCTGCCCTGGTGTGTTCTAGCAGGTGCCGAGATGTCCGCTCCTGCCCAGTCTCCCAAGCGTTAACCATATTTGCCCACACATTTTCAATGGGGTTTAGGTCACACCCCTTGATGGGCCAGTTCAGCAGCTTGACATCTCGTTGTTCCTGAAACCACCGTCTGATGATCCTGGCGGTATGAACAGGGCAGTTTTCTTGTAATATACAGGTGACAGCAACGGATTTTCTCACTCTGGGGTAGCTGGTACCGTGTATGGAATCGCAGTAGTTTCTTTATACTTCACTCCAATTTCTTCTTGTAGTGGATCGGAGGATTCTGTGAAAACTTACTAAAGTATCTTACGGTTCTCCGATTCTTTTTGTAGCGTATCGGGAAATTATTTATTATATTTTAAATCTAAGTTCTCTGGAGAAAGCAGGGCTCAAAGGAGAAGACAAAGAGATCCTCCAACTGAATTTTACTGCTTATAAAATATTACGAGTAATGCTTCAGCCTCTAGGTGAGATCAGAATAATCTGAATGATAATTTGAAAAATTACAAGAGTTTATATACTAATAATTTGGTGACATCATTATTATTTAATGTTGACCCGTTTTGTTTTTTATTCTCAATAGGTTGAATTTTTTTTTGCAAAATATTTGAAGATAAAAGTAAATTTTGGTTGTAACAGCAAGCTGGCAGATAAGCAAGATATTTGAAGATGAAGTCCTATTTTTCTTTTGAACAGCATATTGAGAGATCTGAAGTTATCATGATTTGCCGAGTTAACTAAAAATGGAAATTGACATATGTATTTTATTATGGATTAAAATTAAACACGCACATGAACCAAATTAAATGCTTAAAATGCTTAAATTAAAATTAAGTGTTAATTTAGAGTTTTGCCAAGTTATGACTTCATCTTTTACAGGAAAGAGAGAATGTATAAAAAAATGAACATTGCAGAACTTAGCACGATTACACGATCCAGCTTAATGTAAAAAATGATTAGGTAATTTAAAAACGAAATAAGTCATCACTTACTTAGCAAAAATAAAACAGAAAGAAAATTAGAATTTTTCCAAAATTGCATTTTATATACAGTTAGAGTGTCACGCGAATTTAAACTTTATATACAAAAATTAATGTTAGAATTATTCCTTTTTACATATATATTAATAAATATTATTTAATGTATTTCGTCGCTGGGTTCAAATTACAGTTTAAAACTAGATGTTATTCGAATCTTAATCTGACACGCCGAATTACATGTCATTTACCACTAAAATATATTATTATTAATGTTTTCATGTATATTTGTATTAATTTTTTCATCCTTATGTAGGACTAATAAAAATAACGGGGGAGGAGGATAATAAACTGCCCTCTCTGGATCCACCTCTGTCCGGCCTGAAGAACAGGCTCCGGCATTTGCATTTTATTATCTTCCTGGCCCACACTTTATTGATAAACACATTTACAAATTATTCTCTACAATTCTATCTTTGTGTTTTCTTTGAGAAGTCGGGATACTTGTTTCAGTGCTGCTTGACAGCCTGTAGTAATCGTTGCCGTTCCTTATGGTTGTCAGTTATTATTGTGGCATACTCTGTATTCAGCTTGACACCCCTTTCAGCGGCATCGTTTACCACCTCCAAAGTTCTCAAATTCTCTGCGACCTGATAATCCGCATCTTGTGGCCAGTCAGCTACGGGTTTCTGTTGCCATTCATCGCTCACATCCAAGCGGCTGAACAAGAAATGAGAATAAGGGCCTACATAGCCTACATAGTCCGGTACCTCGCTTTCTGCCGTGACACTGATGGTTGTGAAAGTTGGCCTCCCGATCTTGAAGCTGTCTGGTTTCTCAGTTTCATTCAGCTTTGACGCTATTGCCTGCTTCAGTTCGTCTGTGGCTGCGGAATGGTGACTGAACAGAGAAAAGACTACGATTTCCTCCGTCAGATACCACTTGTGAGGGAAGAACTTCTCGAGAGCAGCGTTGGCCACATCCACGTCTAACTGTCTGAAGCTCATCATGGCCTTCGTAAACCACAGGTCACTGATTGGTGCATCCGCTCCCCTGCTTGCTTTCATCCAGTGTGACGTGTAAAACAACGGAATGAAAGTATTCAGTCTTATCAGTTTCGTCAGGAGCCTCTCATCATAGTGTAACTGCTCCGCCCACATGAGCCTCTTCTGGGCGTAGAGAACTTTGCCCATCCAACGGGCGTGGTGTGTTGGACCAGGTTTCCTCTTATGGTGACCTCGAGGAGGCACCTCCCCTAGAAGGATCAGTGCGTTCTCTGCACATTCTCTGTAGTTGTCCCGAGGCAACTTCTCTCCCGTTGTAAGCACTTCAATCAGGTCTTTCTTTGCCTCTTCTGCACATTTCAGAAGCTATGGGTCCGAGAGTTGAAGTGTTTGATGCAGCAGATTAGTGACTATGGAGTGCCATGCAGACTTGAACTGATAGAATATGACGTTTACAGGAGGGCTGGTCTTTCAGAACAAGGTTTCCTACACACTGCCAAGAACAAGTTTCAAAACATGGTACCTGCAGTCCAGGTAGAACACTTCATTCTCAGTGAGTTTCTCGATGTATTTAATGGCTCAACTCTTCCAGCCACTGTTAATCACGGTTGTATATAAAAAGAGAACTTTCACTTTCTCTTTGCCTTCCCACATTTCCAGCATCTCTGCAGTTGCTTCCGCTTGAACTTTTCCAGTAGCATGTGGTAGCCTCTGAACACCAAGAAGCTTACTCTTGGAAAAATTGGCTGTGACCTCAGAGAAGTATAGCAAGTTCTTCCTTGGCATCACCGTACCTCTCCTTAGTCAGCTTACCGTCCCAATGTAATGTAACGAACTCAGGAGGGTTCTGTCGAACCGAATCCAGAATTTCTAGCGAAATATTATATCTGTTTGCCATGCGCTCAACGGCGCGTAGTGCATTGGGACAAGCTGAAGTTGGACAAGCTGGCGCCACACACTTTTAGAACTAGCTACTATTATGGTTGCCCCATTATCACTCAGTTTGATCCTATTAAATGTCGATGTCAGTTCGGGATCCTGCATGATACGTTTTGGCGCTTTCAGTACCATGAATTACGGTTCTCCGTGGTCCTCTGTCTCACTGTCATCTGACAGAGCGCCGATTTCCTCATCTTCTGGGGCTGCTGATGCGCTACTCTGAGCTGATGCAGTTCGCGTTGCTGCGTTCTGTTTCTGGAGCGCCCTCAATGTCTGAAATGGGAGAGAAAATAAGTCGTTTTTCTTATTGCTATAATGTTAAATCGGCGAGCCGAATCCACTGATGACGCCACATCGCTTGATCTGGCAAAAACTTTGACTAGCGCTGATACTGACTATCCCGTGTAGCAATGTTGCCAGGTCTAGTCGGCCAAACTTCCCCAGATGAGCATCATGAGCCCTCAAAAATTCCCTTTTTGTTACGAAATTTTCCTATGTGCCTGTAATATATAACTGCGTCCAGATAAAAGCTTGTCTTCCCTTTTATCATAGTCGTGAGAAGCCTGTTCATTAGGACTTTCTCGAGAGCACCAGAGGCTCCAATATCCCAGAGCTTATCGAGTTTATCTGCAAAGATGGCCCGTTTATTGCCTGGATCACTCTTTTCTTATTCTTGTCCAACAGCTTCCACTCACTCCACAAAGTTTGCAGCTTCACCACGCAGTTATGCGGCTGAATGGTCTGTATACGTGCCATGTTCCAGAAGATCAATACATTCTCTACAATTATTTAAAATGCTTCGTTCCTGTTCAATGATGGGCTTTGATTTACATGGAAGAAAAACTGGAGCACTTGTCGCGCTGTAGGCAACCTTGCGCCACATATACAGTAGAGGAGGATGGCTGACCTACAAGAAAATGATTTGTTCATTCCTCAGAACGGATACAGATCGTGACACTTTGGCATTTTTACGAGGAAGTTCTTGAGGAGTCTGAAGTCTTTTACCAATACGGGTTGTCACTGGTTCAGGATCCATCTTAGCTTAAGGAAGTTGCGCAGGACGTAGATCGTTTATTAAGATACCTGAAAAAGAGGTATTATATTACATGCTGGCAGGGGCGGATTAACTGTACTGATAATATACCCCCTTGCCTAACACCATTAGTTACTTTAAAACCTTGTGATACAGTACTTTTCCATCTTACAGTACAAACATGGTCTGCTCTGTATACCAGAATACAAGTATCCTTAGTATATATTTAGGTACCCCTCGACATAAAAGTTTCTTGAAAAGTTTGTGATGGTTAACTCTATCAAATGCTTTTGATGCATCCAAAGGACAGGAATATACATTGCTACTTGCCATCTTGTACTTTAGGATGGCTTCCTTAGCATATAAATACACATGTCAGTACAATGTTTCACTCTAAAGCCAAACTGAATGTCATAAGTCTGCAAGTACTTATCCTATTATAGATAAATATTTTAACACCTTAGAAAGTATACTGGCAAGCGCATTGGCCTATAATTATTCTTATCACAGAAGATTTCCAGTGAGACCTGACCGGACACTTTTGGGGGTGGGGGTGGGGGTGGGGTGAGTTTGGAGCTGGCGGGTATGGAGACTATAGAAAAACTATATATGCTTACAATACGGTATCGTATGTGATACCTTTACTTCTTAATTAAATACAAATTATTAATTCATTGAATTAAATATCTACAAAATTGCATCGGAATTGGCGACATAGCCTATTGGGAATGAAAATAATTGCCATACATAGAACCCAATATGGAGGCATTGGGTCCACATAACAAGAAGAAAAACGAATTATTTCGTATCAGAATTTTCTGTTGCTGACTTATGAAAAATTACTTCGAGAGAAGAGTCAACGAACTTTGTAAAATCAGCGAATTCCTAAGATGAAAATTTATATTTGCGGCACTGAGATCTGCTTATGTTAAACAATGCTTTTAAGCAAGGAAGGTGTACTTACTGTAATCTTCCTATAAGATCTGAGTGAATAACAAGTAATATAAACCTAATAACTCAAAGAATTTAAATATAGTGATTGCCTATATTAATTAAATCAAATCACCTCGTTGTGTAACTCCATCATATAGCGGCCCTACATCGAAAAAGATCGTCGCGCCCTACAACCAAAAGTGAGGCCCACCGAAATAATAAAGTAAGGTAATTTCTTTCTTTACCATTAGGCAGCGCTAAAATACCGAAGGCAAATAAATTTAACATTAACCAATTCAAACACTACTTAACGAGGTCCTTTGAAGACCTCCACATACATAACTCTTTAACGGAAAAACGTAGGGTTTTTGTCATTAACTCTTCACTGAAATCTGCTGGACATTTCCAACGGATGAGAGGTATCAGGCAATCAATCCATACCCCGATATAGTTTTTTCAAAGGGACCTTGGATTTGACAAATCTGCTATCTTTTGGCAAAAACTATCCTGACTTGAGCTAACCGTTTAACCAGCAAGTATCAACCGAATATTTTACATGTAATTGAGTGCTAGTGTTGTGTGATTGTATTATGTGTTTAATTACACTGGTCAACGCTCATTTTATTGCCAATCATATTAGAGTGATTTTGGGGTAACTTTGTGGTGCTGATTCCGAATATGACATCGGTTTTGCTAGATTGGCTCTAATTTATGAGATAATTGGTACCCCATTGAAACACGTAAAAATGCAAAAAATTTAATGTTCAGGCGGAGCCTACTTACAAATCGCATTGAAATTGTCTCAAATCATACAAAAGTAAACACATGAAATACATAATGGCATTTTATTCGGTATAATAACAGATAAACACAGTAAGCTGATTCGCATAATTACAATTAATGTATAGTAAATCTCTGTTTGTACGATTCTCTTTTATGTGGGTTATCAGGACAATCACGTTGGAGGTTCCAGCAATAGTCTGCCATCATGTGTCTGTCCCATCTGCCTTGATACCTTTCCTCCATCACCTTGATATCTTGATGAAACCTCTCCCCTTGTTCCTCGCTAAAATCACCAAGATTATCCGGAAATCTGTGTAAGTGGCTATGGAGAAAGTGTACCTTTATGCTCATATTAGTACCCAACTTTTGAAAGTTTGTGAGCATGTTTTGCACCAGTTCTTCATAATTGTCTGCTTTGTGGTTACCCAAGAAGTTCTTGACAACTGAGACATAACTGCACCAGGCAGAAGCTTCAACACCATTCATAAATTTTGTGAAATTAGAATCCTTGATAAGTGTACGGATTTGAGGGCCATCAAAGATTCCAGCTTTTAGTTTTTCCATACTTAGTCCAGGGAACGATCTACAAATGTATTTGAAGCAATCGCCATCTTTGTCCAAGGCCTTAACAAATTGTTTCATTAGTCCCAGCTTGATATGAAGTGGTGGGAGGATGATTTTTTCCCTGTCAACCAAAGGCTCGTTAATGATGTTCGCTGCACCTACAGTCATGTTTTCTCTTGAAGGCCATGTCACTTTTTTCCAATGATCTTGCCTTGCCCTACTATCCCATAAACAGATGAAACAAGGGTACTTCGTATATTCACTTTGCTGCCCAAGCAAGAAGTTTACCATCTTTACACGTACCGCTCCACTGCCAACTGTCAACTGACTACTGGTTGGGTGGCCGATGACTTATATACGGAGGGGGAATATTCTAGAATGATCGCGGAGTAAACACTAAGAATATTCGCGTGTCTCACCATCTAGAATGTTCCGGTAGTTTCCCATATGCACGCGTTATAGTTACGTTTCCTATTAATTGAGGGTATTCATTATCTCAAGAACTAGAGCCAAATCGGAAAAACTACTTTCATTTTGGAATTCAGCAACCCCAAAATACCCTAAATTCGTACGAATTTCCTTGGCAACGAAACAAAAAAATTTTTTTGTTGAGCTGTGTTATTATTTTAATATTAATTTTGTGTTTTAATATTATATGTGTTAATATTCGGTGGGATATTCGACAAAATCTGCCATCTATACGTCAAAAACTAAACTATAGTAGTAAGTGAAATGAAATGAAAATGAAAAGGTTTATTGGCAGACTATAGTCCATATGACAAATATTATTAATACAATGACAGTTCATATACTAAGGATAGAAATATATACAATTGATTAGAAATATATACAATTGATTAGAAATAATACTGCACTCTCGAAGTTAAGTGGAGTTACAGACAGACGTTTTCGTACCAGGAAGTCCATAGCTTAGAGGATAAATGGCAGGACTCATGGATAGCTTGGATGATCGGGTTGGTTGATTTTTTAATTCTTTGCATTAGACTGTGTTGAGCACGTCTTGTTACCTCCGGGAAGCTCGGGACATTGCGGGTAGCAAACATTTGCGAAGCTGAGCATCTCGGGGGTAATTTATGTAGGAGTCTAAAAGACCTGTTGTACAGCAAATTTAGGGTTCTGCCAGAACCTTTTTCATAATTCACCCAGAGTTGCTGTCCGTATATATTACTGCAGAAAGAAAGTACGAAAGAGTGTGTAGCTTCACTTGTACAGAAACGAAAGTTCCTTATGGGCATATTCGCTTTAGCACACAGGCTTCGAGATTGTTTTCTTATATCCGAGTCATCACTCAAGGAGCTGGTAATAGTTTGACCCAAATACTTAAACTCTTGTACTTCCTCAATTACTTCACCATTCATTTTAAACCTAAAATGTTTTGTACGATATTTAAGATAATTTGCCTGGATAGAGCAAAGACCCGTCCACATTTTGAAGATAGACATTCTAATTGTATATAAAACATATTTTTTTATTACAAATACTTGCGTATTCACAGAAATGGGAGAGAAAATAAGTCGTTTTTCCTATTGCCATAATGTTAAATCGGCGAGCCGAATCCACTGATGACGTCACATCGCTTGATCTGGCAAAAAGTTTGACTAGCGCTGATACTGACTATCCCGTGTAGCAATGTTGCCAGGTCTAGTCGGCCAAACTTCCCCAGATGAGCATCATGAGCCCTCAAAAATTCCCTTTTTGTTACGAAATTTTCCTATGTGCCTGTAATATATAACTGCGTTTTGCCGATGTTATTTTATTTATTTTGATTGGGTTCAGAATCCTAGCTGAGCATTGAAAAAAGCCCTTTGTGGGGACTAGTCCTATCAAAATGCCCGCCATCCTGGCGCCCCTAGACAGAAATAATAATGATTGATACCCCGAAAGAAAACATCCAGGTTGGCAGGGAATATCTCATTTTTGGAGTGGGTTACCCCCTCGAATATAATTCCACCCAAATTTTGATGTGAAACACTCTCATAGGCGCTTGCTCTTAAACCACTCCCGCAAACCCCCGTGAAAAGGTGGCACTTAATCCACCTCGACCCACCTACCCAGAGGCTATAAAAACCCTGAGAGAGTCGACGGCGAGGTTATTCGCCTTCTCGCCGCCGATGACTGTGCCATAAGCCGCAGGCTCTGTCATTGATTGTATAGTGACGCTACCTCGGTGTTAGAAAATCTAGAAGAGGAAGAGCCATTGTTGTCCCAAGGTGATATGATGACTAAGCTGATTGATGCAGCATTGCTTGTATATATTAAGTTAAGGTGTATATATGTCCATCTCATAATTGTAAGGTTAGTGAAAAATTTTTGGGCTCTTGTGGCATCATTGTTTGGGCACTCTTGTGGCATCATTTTTTGGGGGGACTGGCGCGTCCTTTCTACTCGTTTGTTGAATGCGGCACTCACAGGGCGTGGTCTTATAGAGAGCTCTCTTGCAATTCAGTTTGGTTGTTTAGATACAGCATGCAAGATTGTTGCATCGTGCAATGGTGCAGGTTGTTGTTGTTGCAAGGTTTAGAAAGAAGACCATAAATAGTGTCCCTTTTGTTTTTTCTTAATTTTATGCAACTGAGGCCTAAGGTAAGGCCACATCGAGTCAGCAACCCTGAGGTAGGACCTAATAGAACCTCCAAGTCCGTAAGTTTGTTTTAGTCTAGCTTAACTTAGGCTATAAGTTAAAGTAGCCCTTCAGAACTTGGCCGTTCAAGGCTCAGCTGGGATTCTGAACCCGATCAAAATAAATAAAAATAACGGTTGTTCGAACCAGATTCTAGCCCAAGACTGAAACAGTGACTATTTTTAGGCAAAGTTTTGATTGTGCAAATTGTAGCCTAAGTTAGGCCTGGGAGGGTTGAGCATAATTGAGTTAAGGTCTCAGGGTAGAAAGTTTGGTCGCCCAATTGCGAAACTTGGCCGCTAGTCTGTCGTTGTTTTGGGCCTACATTTTCACCAGCTTGTTTAATTTTGGTTTTATTGTTCGTAGGCGAAGGCTGCAGACTTCAGTGCTCCAGTTACTTGGGTGGAAAATTTGGTATTCCATACTGGTGGTTGGTCAGTGAAATGAAAAGCTCTCCTTTTCTTAGGCTTTAATCAACTTAATTAAACAACATTCCTGTTAATATAAATGACAATAATATAGTTATGGTACACAAAATATATGTATGTAGCGGATCGACAAGAAATAGACCAACAAATAGACAGACGAATTCTTCTTTCCACGCATTCATCAAACATTATTCGAAAAACACACGTGGGCAAAGAATCAAACAATGGAAACGTCTGTTTCTTCCCAAAAGGCGGGAACGCAAGCCCTTAACAACAAAAGGACGCGCGGGCGAGGCTTCTTAAGATTTGGCGCGAAGTCCTACGTCACAGGAACTACGCATAAAAGCGAGCACCCACTCACACTCATTCTCACTCACTCGCTCTCACACACTCGATCTCCACCTTTTCGAGCAACACTCGTCCGTCAACCGCCCTCCGGCTTCCCGCCGGAGGAGCGGCCTGCTGCTTTCTTCAAGGCCTACGATTTATCATCAAGTAAGACCTCCTACAGACCGCCTGCAGAAGCAATCCTTCGAAGCCCAACCAGAATCACTTCGGGCCTACGGTTTACAAAGTCAGCCTTCAAGTTTTTCTACCATCCTCGAGATATATTCAGCACCTCAGGCCTACGCCTGCAAGATCATTTATAGGCCATCCTGCACCTCGAGAAGTAACATCACCTCAGGCCTACGTTTTACGAAGCCTACATCAAGCATCTCCATCATCTCGAGAGGCTTAACGGACAACGACAACTCGAGCCTACGGTAATAGGTTCCTCTTCGACACTCCTTCAACAGCGGTTTCATCGTCCCGTAAAGATAAGTAGGCTACATCTTCTCTAAGTAAATCACATGAAGCCTACATTAGCCTACCGCCGAACGGTAGACTATATTCCCAAAGTGAGTAATTAAACGTTCCAATTGACTCTCGTTAAAAGACGCAATAGGTTTATTTTCCCAAGTCAAGTGTCATTCCGAAAACCGTAACTTCGCGTATCATTGTGTGTTATTGTGTTCATTTATATGTTTATGTGATAACTTAATTTCTCTTACTGCAGGCCTAATTTATTTACTGTGTATATTCCCTCAACTATCATTAGGCCTATCCAATAATGCACGTCATTAACTTCCATTATTATGGGGCCGCATCATTTATTCTGTGTCATTACTAGGCCCATTCAATCATCTAACCTACTTAATCAGAGTGTCATCTTTTCCATTCAATGTACCAAACGCCATAGGTCTTGTTTAACTAATTTGTTAGAATTTTATAACGAAGTAGTGCGCGAATACGATAGGCATAGAGCAGCTGACGTTATTTATTTAGATTTTAAAAAGGCGTTCGATACAGTTCCGCATAGGAGACTAATCGCGAAGGTTAAAGCGCACGGTATACGCGGTCAGGTAGCTAATTGGTTAGAAGAATGGCTTCGTGCTAGGAGACAGAGGGTCGTAGTTAATGGTAGTGAATCGGAGTGGTTAGATGTAGGTAGCGGTGTCCCACAGGGTTCAGTGCTAGGCCCATTGTTATTCGTAATTTACATTAACGACATAGATGTAGGATTGACTAGTAACGTGTCAAAATTCGCGGACGATACTAAAATAGGCGGTAAGGTTGTTAACGAGGACGATAGAAATAGGATCCAAGACGATGTAGACAGGATTATGGAGTGGACGGATAAGTGGCAGATGTAATTTAACGTAGATAAATGTAAAGTTTTGCATATAGGTTCTCGCAACAATAATTACGCGTACACGATGGATGATAGGGAGTTAGCGAGCGTTGACGAGGAAGTAGATTTAGGCGTACGCGTAACTAAAGATTTAAAGGTTAGGAACCAGTGCCTGGAGTCTTGCGCAAAAGCTAATAGGATGTTAGGCTTCATAGCGCGTAATTTCGAATTTAAATCGAAGGATATTATATTGCCCCTTTACAAGTCCCTAGTCAGGCCTCATTTAGAATATGCCGTTCAGTTTTGGTGCCCGTACTTGCGTGAGGATATTGATAGGTTAGAAAGGGTTCAGCGTCGTGCCACGAAACTTATTCCGCCATTGCGCAATAATCCTTATGAAGATATGATTAAAGAGTTAGACTTGTATTCACTCGCAACTAGAAGATTAAGGGGGAGCTTATTGAAGTTTTCAAAATCGTTAATAACATCGATAACGTAAATTTTGACAAACTGTTCACTTTCGATAATAGTAATACTCGCAATAACGGATTTAAGTTGCGTGGCAGACGTTTCATTACTAATATCGCTAAAAACTTCTTTACGTTTAAAGTAATTGATAAATGGAATAATCTTCCCGCGTCAGTCGTTCATTCTACCAGCGTTAATATGTTTAAGAACCGTCTTGACAGACATTTTAAAAATATTAACGTTGTTTAAAATTAAAAAAAGAAAGTTAACAACAGCAGCTCTGGTGGTGGTGCTCGAGGATGAGTCTGTTGACGATGAATGCCAGCTTGTGACATGCCAGCGTGTGATGCCAGCAATAAAAAAAAAAAAAAATATTAGACTAACATGAACGTAGATGTAGCTCGTAGCGTAAACTAACCCACTTTTTGTTTAACTGTACCTACTCTTTTTTTTTTTTTCTCCTTACTTTGCATGTCTGTAACTCTCTTTACTTGCATGTTTGTAGTTTGCATGGTATGACAGTGAGTTAAGACTGTGTTTGCATGGTTTGTAAGCGTTCTTATTTTACTTCTTTTCATCTTTCACTCCTCTCCTATTTTCTCCGACTATTTTTCTGACTTGTCGGCAGTGGTCGGCGGATGATGATGGTGAGACTTTTTTCCTCTTTTTCTGAATGAATGTTAACCCACGAATGATAGGTGTTGCTCCTTACTTAACCCCTTATCCTCTTCTCTTCTCTTAACCCCCTACTCTTTCCTTTCTCTCGGGCTAACCTTAGAGTGGATCTTAGGGTCTTTGTTAGCCTTAGCTTCTGTAGATCATTTACTAGGCCCATTCAATGTTTCATGTTGCATGCCATTTACATATCATCAATGAGTATATTACTTATTACGTGTCAATTAAGCTATTAACATTTCATCTTATTAGCTAAGTCTATGTCATAAACATAACGTAAAACTATCAATTAATTACTGTCAATTCTTTGTTATACCACATTGAATAAATAACGGCTTTATTTTCATAATAAAATACAAAACTATAAGGTGTCTTTTATAACCGTAATATTAATTTGCTTGGGCGTAATCCAAGCTGGTGACCCTCGCTGCCATTCCGGTCGCTTCCAATAGTATGGTGGGCCTACTCCATTAGCTACTTTTCAATTGGTGATACTTTACATCATAAATTATTAACCCAGTCTATCATTAATGAGCAATCAGTCATTGCATACAATTAAATCATTATCACCTTAAACGGCTAAAACTAGATCCACTATAAATTGGTGACCCCGGAGTGACTCGAACTTCTTTACGTTATTTGTTCACAGTGATCCTTGTGCTTAGCTATTACTAACCATTTCATTTTCTGCAGCCATATCAAATAATTTCTATGTACATACGGTATTCATAAATTCAGTGAAATTAACTAGGCCTACTTGCAAACAGTGACTTTCGGTTCGCGCGGTACTTTATTAACTAATGCCTTACTGCCTCGCTGTCATGTGCCATGGCACAATCATCGCAACTTTCAAATTCCCGATTGCGTCCCCCTGAGTCGAGTCTCACTGCCTCCTGACAGTAGGGGCGCGGCGACCCCTTGGAAAAGCCACCACTGGCATTGGGTCCTGTTCAGTCGTCAAACGGATCGTGGAGAGACTCACCGAGCATCTCAGAACAACACTCACCGCCCCCACCCCCAGCGCTGCAGTCAGTCCCAAATTCGTTTCAAACGGCGCATTCTTTCGTCACCACCTCGTCCAAAAATATTCAACGGTCCCGTCTCGGCCGTTGTACGGTAATTCATTTGGCGATAAATCTAGTGACGCGCCCTATTGCACCAGCGAATTTTTCCTCAAGCACGACGGGTTTCCCTTCCCCATCCCTACGGGAAGGCCTAAAAAGAAAGCATTCTTCGAGTAAACAAGCAGAGTGCACACATGCATCTACGCAACAAAAGGGCCGTACTGCAAAACAGACACTTCAGGCACAGGGTTTGCGATCCCCTGCCTTCATCAGCTGTCTCTTTGCATCATTCCGTGGATTACTACTACTGCTCGTGTACTTGAACGACGTTTCTTTTTCTCCACTTCGGCAAGAGCGACTTCGATGAGAACAGCCACGCGACGAGTTACGGGCACGGCATTCGAACTCAAACACAGTTCCCCCTGCCCCTCTCGTTTCCTCCGTTCGCTCCTCACTGCCTCGCATTCCTGCCGTACCCCAACCCCATCCCCCTTCGGAACCCCACCCCATACAACAGCGCCTCCTCTTCCGAGCATCTCCCCGCTCCGAGACGACCCTTCACTCCTTCCTGCGTCAGGAATTCCACGACATACCAGGCCAAGCGTCAAATCTCGGAGTGGCCTCATCAGGTCTCCCGACAGAATGGTATTTCTTCTTAGTATCGTTCCTTCGTCTCTGAGAGGGAACTACTTGTAGCGGATCGACAAGAAATAGACCAAGAAATAGACAGACAAATTCTTCTTTCCACACCTTCATCAAACATTATTCGAAAAACACACGTGGGCAAAGAATCAAACAATGGAAACGTCTGTTTCTTCCCAAAAGGCGCGAACGCAAGCCCTTAACAACAAAAGGACGCGCGGGCGAGGCTTCTTAAGATTTGGCGCGAAGTCCTACGTCACAGGAACTACGTATAAAAGCGAGCACCCACTCACACTCATTCTCACTCACTCGCTCTCACACACTCGATCTCCACCTTTTCGAGCAACACTCGTCCGTCAACCGCCCTCCGGCTTCCGCCGGAGGAGCGGCCTGCTGCTTTCTTCAAGGCCTACGATTTGTCATCAAGTAAGACCTTCTACAGACCGCCTGCAGAAGCAATCCTTCGAAGCCCAACCAGAATCACTTCGGGCCTACGGTTTACAAGGTCAGCCTTCAAGTTTCTCTACCATCCTCGAGATATATTCAGCACCTCAGGCCTACGTCTGCAAGATCATTTATAGGCCATCATGCACCTCGAGAAGTAACATCACCTCAGGCCTACGTTTTACGAAGCCTACATCAAGCATCTCCATCATCTCGAGAGGCTTAACGGACAAAGACAACTCGAGCCTACGGTAATAGGTTCCTCTTCGACACTCCTTCAACAGCGGTTTCATCGTCCCGTAAAGATAAGTACATCTTCTCTAAGTAAATCACATGAAGCCTACATTAGCCTACCGCCGAACGGTAGACTATACTCCCAAAGTGAGTAATTAAACGTTCCAATTGACTCTCGTTAAAAGACGCAATAGGCTTATTTTCCCAAGTCAAGTGTCATTCCGAAAATCGTAACTTCGCGTATCATTGTGTGTTATTGTGTTCATTTATATGTTTATGTAATAACTTAATTTCTCTTACTGCAGGCCTAATTCATTTACAGTGAATATTCCCTCAACTATCATTAGGCCTATCCAATAATGCACGTCATTAACTTCCATTATTATGGGGCCGCATTATTTATTCTGTGTCATTACTAGGCCCATTCAATCATCTAGCCTACTTAATCAGAGTGTCATGTTTTCCATTCAATGTACCAAACGCACGTGCATTCTTTATATCATTTACTAGGCCCATTCAATGTTCCATGTTGCATGCCATTTACATACCATCAATGAGTATATTACTTATTACGTGTCAATTAAGCTATTAACATTTCATCTTATTAGCTAAGTCTATGTCATAAGCATAACGTAAAACTATCAATTAATTACTGTCAATTCTTTGTTATACCACAGTGAATAAATAACGGCTTTATTTTCATAATAAAATACAAAACTATAAGGTGTCTTTTATAACCTTAATATTAATTTGCTTGGGCGTAATCCAAGCTGGTGACCTTCGCTGCCATTCCGGTCGCTTCCAATAGTATGGTGGGCCTACTCCATTAGCTACTTTTCAATTGGTGATACTTTACATCATAAATTATTAACCCAGCCCATCATTAATGAGCGATCAGTCATTGCATACAATTAAATCATTATCACCTTAAACGGCTAAAACTAGGTCCACTATATGTATATACTCAATGACGCAAGTTATAATAATAATATAGATATAGTAAACATAGGGCATTTATATGCATTGTTTATACTACAGATTAGGATTAATTACATCAAAGAAAATATCATTACCTTCATATAATAAAGTATCTTACATCTCATCAGTTTAATTCAGACATCATCAGATTCATTAGTTTAATCGAATTGAATATAAACACAAATGATTTTACTTAGGTATAACATTCTAATAAAGTCATCATAAACCTGTAAAATAATATTACATTTTCCCTCCTACTTAGATTAAACAATATACAGTAGTCCTCAAAATAACTAGGCGGACACCGAGTACGCCCTGATCGCCGTACTTCAGTCATAGGGGACTCTGTATTTTGATTATCATCATCTACTGTAGTCTGAGGAGCGTTGACCGGTGAGGGATTGGAGGGAGGAATGGTGGGTGACGGATTTGAGGGCAGGATGGTAGGTGACGGGGGATGGTTGTTTAACACACCATCACCTTCGTTAGTATTTTCGTATTCTCGAGTTTCAGATTCCCCAGCAGGGGTGAGGTGCTTACGCTAGACAGTAGTCTCTCGGCCTCCCGGGAGACGAACATGAGCATTGAGCATATTCGGGATTAGCCTCAATGAGTTCTACTTCTTCAACTGGAGGCTCATATTGAGACTGACGTGTATAATTTTTCAATAATACTTTACCCGGGGCGGTAAGCCACGTAGGTATGGAATGGCCATTTGTAGATCGACGCTGATAATTAAATAATCTCTCATGAGGCGTGCAGTTTGTAGAAGTACATAAAAGAGATCGTATTAGGGGTTAAAACCGGTATTGAAATACCGGTATTAATACCGGTATTGAAGAAGTACAAATAATACCGATACCGATATTATAGGTTTTCGGTATTGACAAAAATTGCTATTGTAAAATTTAGGCAATTTAGTCCTCCGATAAGACTGAAGTGGAAGCAGATTCATTACTGAGTGAATACATGCAAGAAATGGACAAACTAAGAAAAGTGTCATCTAAAAAAAATTCCATTGATTTTGATGTTACTAATGAATTTAAAAGCTTGGAAGTTACTTTACAGAGAAGTGAGAATTTAGAGAAGCTGTACAAGGCACTGCTTTCAATTAAACCTACAAGTGCAGAATCAGAAAGAGCCTTTTCTGCTGCAGGCCTATTTCTGACGAAACTGAGATCAAGTCTATCTGAACAATCCCTAGATGCTCTTTGTTTCCTCAAAGCATACTTTCAAAATCAAACTAAGAAATAAATATTTAGATACTAATAATTTCTATCTACCCCAGTAGTTGTATAATAATATGCTAAAAAAAAATTCAAATAATATTTTTATTACAATTTAGTAATTTACTGTATAAACTTTTTCGAATAGAATGCCATCTATTTGGAGTTGGGTCATTAATTTATAGTAAATATGGTGAGTACTGCAAGTCCCTCAGACTTGTGGGAGGGTTGGTAGGGTGGCACCATAATAAATCAAAATAAATTATTTTTTTCATAATACCGGTATCAATACCGGGATTAGCATAATTGCCTCCAAATACCGGTATTGAAAATTTTCGGTATTATGCAAGCACTAGATCGTATGCTATGTAATACATTGGGCAAAACCGTTTCCCAACAGCGAGTTTTCTTGAAGCCAAAGCTAAATTTACTCCTTTCCATATAATTCCGTTATCTCTCTCAACTAAACCATTTCCCTGGGGATTATATGGGGTCGTTCTACTAGTGGCCACTCCGCGTGAGTTCAAAAACTGTTTAAGTGTATACGACATAAAGGAGGAACCTCTATCGGAGTGCACTTACGCGGGTGCACCAAAGATAGCAAAAAGTTGACTAAGATAATCAATTACAGTTTCAGCAGAAGTGTCCGCACATGAAAACGCGAAAGGAAACCTCGAAAATTCGTCTACTATCGTTAGCAGATAACGATTACGGGAATTGGAAGGCAAAGGACCTTTAAAGTCAATATTTAATCTTTTGAAAGGTTGGGTAGCTTTTATTAACTGACCTTGATTACTATTTAAATACTTCGGTTTACACTGGGCGCATACAGTGCATTTTGAAATAACGTTTTTTACATCTTCAATTGAATATGGGAGGTTTCGGCTTCTAACAAAGTACCACATTCTAGTTACTCCGGGATGGCACAAGGCAATGTGTAACTCTTCTAAACGATGTTTATTAATAGATGCTATAAATGCTCGAGAAAGCGTATCTGGAGCTATATTTTCTCTTCCGGGTCGATATACAGTGTCATAACTGAAACTTGATAATTCAAGTCTCCATCTCATGTTTTCTCGTTCTTAACTTTTCCTTTATGTTTAGTGTCAAACATAAACGCTACTGACCTTTGATCCGTTACTAGTTTAATGTTTACCAAGCAGATAATGCCGCCATTTTTGGATAGACTCAACAATGGCGTATGCTTCTTTTTCTATAGAGGAATGATTCCTTTCAGAGGGTGACAGAGTACGGGCGAAAAAGGCGACTGGACGTCCAGCTTGACAAAGTTGAACAGCTATTGCGTAATCAGACTCATCAGTCTCTACTACAAAAGGAATATTATCATCAATGGCAACAACAGAATTAGCAATATCACTTTTAAGACTTTCGAAAGCATTAATTACTTTAAGAGGAAGAGGGTATGTTTTATTTTCAACCAAAGGTCGTACTTTCTCGGAAAATTTTCCGACCCATTTAGAATAGTGGGCAAACATACCCATTACTCGGTGCATGTCTTTAGCATTATTAGGAGGAGGCATTTCGAGCAGTGGTTTTAACCTCTCAGGATCAGGCTTTATTCTATAACCGAGTAAATCTATAGATGACTTAGATGTAGAACTCTTATTTTCGTTAATATGAAGATTATACTTTTTTACAACATTTAAAAATTTTGTCAAATTATCATCATGCTCCTTCTGATCGTGTCCACATATAGTGATATCGTCCACATAAATGAAAGTATCCTTTAAACCCTCTTTACGAATTATGCCATCGATTACTCTGAAAACAGGCTACGCCGTTTGTTACACCAAACGGGATTCTATTGAAATGAAACAGCTGGTCACAGGCTTCGAAAGCAGTGTATGGCTTATCCTCCTCCTTGATAGGGATCAAATGATAGGCGCTCTTAAGATCTATTGTACTAAAGATACTATACTCTGCAATTTCGCCCACCATTTCATTTATATTAGGCAGAGGATAAGCGTCCAACTGCGTGTATCTATTTACTGTTTGAGAATAATCGATAACTAAGCGTTTTTTATGAGATTCATTGGCTACCACTAAAACTCGTGCCCGCCAAGGATTTCGACTGGGTTCGATAATGCCTTCCTTAAGAAGGCGATCTACTTCGGACGAAATAAAACTCATATCTGCCTGACAATATCGGCGTGACTTAATAGCAATGGGTTTGCATTCAGGACTTAAATTATTAAATAAAGACGCAGGTTCCACCTCGGCTGCTGCAAGGTTACACACAGTTAAGGAAGCTTCTCTTCCCCCAAAAGGTATCTCAACTGATTCATGTCTAGACAAAAAATCATGGCCAAGAATACGTAACATTAGTACATAGATTAGGAAGAAGTGATAACTTAACATTTTTATAGGTAAAATCCTTGAATGTCAAATCTACACAACAAAACCCATCAGCTTTAGTTACATGAGAAGTATTAGCCATTGACACTTGACTTTTACATGGATATACCTTCCATTTGTTTTCTTTTACAATATTTATATCAATAAAATTTTCGGTACTACCTGTATCCACTAGCGCCTTCAAAGACAAACCATTAGCTAAAATAGTAAGAATTGCCGCTTTTAAAGAATGAGAACTAGAGCCTGATAGAGAAGCTAAAGTATTAACAGAAGCAGAAGCTTTTGAATTAGAGAGACAAACTCTGGCAAAATGGCCTTTAATACCACATTTATGACATAAACTTCTAATTATGAAAATCTTGGAGTAAACAATTGTATAATCGATTCGAAAGATAAAATGGTCATTTTCCTCTGAGTTGTTTATTCATACTGTATGTTTTGAATAGTGACTTGGACATATAATCAGTTTGCTTGTTATGTACACAAAAAACATTCGTAATAAAATAGTGAGTAAACAGTGGGGCCCATCTACCAATCCTTCCCCGGGGCCCGTGGTAGCTCTCGGCGGTCCTGCTTCTCCCAACATGTTCTTAATGGTTAACAGTATCTAAGTATCAAAACGGTAAATAAGTGGAATTTACTGCGTTTTCACTAAATTGATTTTTACTTTTTCTTTAAATGGATTTTAATACTATACCAACTTATTTGTACTTGCGGTATCCCTCCCACGAGTGTTGACGTTAAACGTGATCCAAAGAGGAGTCCTCCTGGATCCCCATCATTCCAAGAGTGACATGGTCGGAAGCCCTACAGATACAATTCCGTCTACCAAACGAGGGGACCACACCACTTACCGAATTCAGTCCATCGTCAATTCCTGCATTCGAGCGGAAAGCCCGCACATCATATATATATATATATATATATATATATATATATATAATATAATATTCAAGAGAAATCCAATGACAAGGAGGAATGTAAATGCCATGAAAAGTCTTCTTTAATGCAACGTTTCGAGCAATATGCTCATCTTCAGGCTAAATAATAATATGAAATTAAAATCAATAAACAATTAAAACAAGACAAAACAGTTTCTATAAGACCAATTCTTAAAAACAAAATTTAAAAAGACTAAAAGGAGGTTAAATTCAAAGTTATTAAAATTTACATATAAAATTACAAGAAATTTAAAAAGCTATTTTTAAATTACATATAGTAAATTTGAAATTAATACAATAGAATAACACTACTAACCCTTCATTGCTGGTTCCGAGGCACAAGTAATTTTAAAACAAAACACATGGAACATACTATGGGTTGGGTGGTTGGAGAGTTATAAATTGGGAAGGGGGAATTATAAAAAATTTAAAGGGACAGCTGAGGAATCAACATTTAGAGAAGGGGTCAATGTTTTTATATAAAGAGATTCCAAAATTCTAAGTGAGTTGGAACGAGAGTTATACCCGAGAATTTTAAAATTATCTAAAGTGACATCAGTTTTACATTTAATACTATGTTCCCGGATACTAGAGGCTTCTTTTTTATTTAAAATTTTACCTGTTCGGCAACTTATTCCCATATGCGAATAAAATCTAGCCCTGAGAGAGCGCACGGTGCTGCCAATATAAGTACCAAGGAGACACCTTGGGCAAGTAAATAAATATACAACACCGCTACGCAACGAATCAGGAGTTCGATCCTTCGCTGAGAAAAAGCTACCTGTATCAGAAACTATTGCCATTATTTTAGATAGGGTTTTTAGCTCTGTTGATAGTTTTCATGGTTTTTCATGGTCTTATTTTAAGGAACTTTTAGAACTGGTTTTTAAGCAATGTTATTTTACTTTCAATAATAAGGTTTACCAACAAATTGATGGTGTTGGGATGGGATCACCCGTCGGACCTTTATCAGCTGATTTTTTTATGAATCATTTAGAAAGTATAATTTTTAAACAATCTCCCACCCATTGTAAACCAATTTTTTACCGACGCTTCGTTGATGACTCGATAGCTGTCTTTGATAATGCTGTACAAGCGCAACAATTTTTTAATTTCTTAAATTCTCTGCACCCCAATATAACTTATACAATGGAAACTGAGGAAAATGGCTCCCTTCCCTTTTTAGATCTTTTAATTTCGAAAAAAGGGGATTCTATTACTACATCAGTTTACAGGAAACCCACTTTTACCGGTTTGGGCATGAATTTTTTTAGTTTTACTGATTTTAACTATAAGATGTCGTGCATTAAAACACTCTTGTTCAGAGGATATAATTTGACTTCTAGTTTTACCTTACTTAACGATGAATTTAATAATTTAAGATTATATTTTACCAATAATAGTTTTCCTGTTCAATATGTAGATAAACTAATAAGATCTTTCTTAAATAATGTTTATAGCCCTCAACTTCCCTGTATTTCAGTGCCTAAAGATGTAAAATATTTCTTGGTACCTGAAATGGGTCCCATGAATAAAGAATTTAAACTTAAATTTACGAAGTTGTTAAAAAAAATTTTCATACTGATTTTCACATTATATTTATTAATAAAACGTCTTTAGGTAGCTTTTTCTCAGCGAAGGATCGAACTCCTGATTCGTTGCGTAGCGGTGTTGTATATTTATTTACTTGCCCAAGGTGTCTCCTTGGTACTTATATTGGCAGCACCGTGCGCTCTCTCAGGGCTAGATTTTATTCGCATATGGGAATAAGTTGCCGAACAGGTAAAATTTTAAATAAAAAAGAAGCCTCTAGTGTCCGGGAACATAGTATTAAATTCCGTCTACCAAACGAGGGGACCACACCACTTACCGAATTCAGTCCATCGTCAATTCCTGCATTCGAGCGGAAAGCCCGCACATCATATATATATATATATATATATATATATATATATATATATATAAAATATTCAAGAGAAATCCAATGACAAGGAGGAATGTAAATGCCATGAAAAGTCTTCTTTAATGCAACGTTTCGAGCAATATGCTCATCTTCAGGCTAAATAATAATATGAAATTAAAATCAATAAACAATTAAAACAAGACAAAACAGTTTCTATAAGACCAATTCTTAAAAACAAAATTTAAAAAGACTAAAAGGAGGTTAAATTCAAAGTTATTAAAATTTACATATAAAATTACAAGAAATTTAAAAAGCTATTTTTAAATTACATATAGTAAATTTGAAATTAATACAATAGAATAACACTACTAACCCTTCATTGCTGGTTCCGAGGCACAAGTAATTTTAAAACAAACACATGGAACATACTATGGGTTGGGTGGTTGGAGAGTTATAAATTGGGAAGGGGGAATTATAAAAAATTTAAAGGGACAGCTGAGGAATCAACATTTAGAGAAGGGGTCAATGTTTTTATATAAAGAGATTCCAAAATTCTAAGTGAGTTGGAACGAGAGTTATACCCGAGAATTTTAAAATTATCTAAAGTGACATCAGTTTTACATTTAATACTATGTTCCCGGATACTAGAGGCTTCTTTTTTATTTAAAATTTTACCTGTTCGGCAACTTATTCCCATATGCGAATAAAATCTAGCCCTGAGAGAGCGCACGGTGCTGCCAATATAAGTACCAAGGAGACACCTTGGGCAAGTAAATAAATATACAACACCGCTACGCAACGAATCAGGAGTTCGATCCTTCGCTGAGAAAAAGCTACCTGTATCAGAAACTATTGCCATTATTTTAGATAGGGTTTTTAGCTCTGTTGATAGTTTTCATGGTTTTTCATGGTCTTATTTTAAGGAACTTTTAGAACTGGTTTTTAAGCAATGTTATTTTACTTTCAATAATAAGGTTTACCAACAAATTGATGGTGTTGGGATGGGATCACCCGTCGGACCTTTATCAGCTGATTTTTTTATGAATCATTTAGAAAGTATAATTTTTAGACAATCTCCCACCCATTGTAAACCAATTTTTTACCGACGCTTCGTTGATGACTCGATAGCTGTCTTTGATAATGCTGTACAAGCGCAACAATTTTTTAATTTCTTAAATTCTCTGCACCCCAATATAACTTATACAATGGAAACTGAGGAAAATGGCTCCCTTCCCTTTTTAGATCTTTTAATTTCGAAAAAAGGGGATTCTATTACTACATCAGTTTACAGGAAACCCACTTTTACCGGTTTGGGCATGAATTTTTTTAGTTTTACTGATTTTAACTATAAGATGTCGTGCATTAAAACACTCTTGTTCAGAGGATATAATTTGACTTCTAGTTTTACCTTACTTAACGATGAATTTAATAATTTAAGATTATATTTTACCAATAATAGTTTTCCTGTTCAATATGTAGATAAACTAATAAGATCTTTCTTAAATAATGTTTATAGCCCTCAACTTCCCTGTATTTCAGTGCCTAAAGATGTAAAATATTTCTTGGTACCTGAAATGGGTCCCATGAATAAAGAATTTAAACTTAAATTTACGAAGTTGTTAAAAAATTTTTTTTATCATACTGATTTTCACATTATATTTATTAATAAAACGTCTTTAGGTAGCTTTTTCTCAGCGAAGGATCGAACTCCTGATTCGTTGCGTAGCGGTGTTGTATATTTATTTACTTGCCCAAGGTGTCTCCTTGGTACTTATATTGGCAGCACCGTGCGCTCTCTCAGGGCTAGATTTTATTCGCATATGGGAATAAGTTGCCGAACAGGTAAAATTTTAAATAAAAAAGAAGCCTCTAGTATCCGGGAACATAGTATTAAATGTAAAACTGATGTCACTTTAGATAATTTTAAAATTCTCGGGTATAACTCTCGTTCCAACTCACTTAGAATTTTGGAATCTCTTTATATAAAAACATTGACCCCTTCTCTAAATGTTGATTCCTCAGCTGTCCCTTTAAATTTTTTATAATTCCCCCTTCCCAATTTATAACTCTCCAACCACCCAACCCATAGTATGTTCCATGTGTTTTGTTTTAAAATTACTTGTGCCTCGGAACCAGCAATGAAGGGTTAGCAGTGTTATTCTATTGTATTAATTTCAAATTTACTATATGTAATTTAAAAATAGTTTTTTAAATTTCTTGTAATTTTATATGTAAATTTTAATAACTTTGAATTTAACCTTCTTTTAGTCTTTTTAAATTTTGTTTTTAAGAATTGGTCTTATAGAAACTGTCTTGTTTTAATTGTTTATTGATTTTAATTTCATATTATTATTTAGCCTGAAGATGAGCATATTGCTCGAAACGTTGCATTAAAGAAGACTTTTCATGGCATTTACATTCCTCCTTGTCATTGGATTTCTCTTGAATATTAAATTGAAGCTTTTTAGAAGCAACCCGCATGAATATATATATATATATATATATATATATATATAAAACCTTTGGTTAACTTCCGTACGAATTGTTTATTCTGACGAAGGTCAAGCTTTTCACTCCACCTTAGATCTGCAGTTTAACGTGGAATCCGAACCACGCCCCACCAGCATCCCAGCGTCTTAACCACTAGGCCACCCAGGGTACCCATTTATCTACCGATCATTTTCTTTATTGAGTGGAAGGATGAACAGTTGGGTTTTGCTGCGCTCCGGCGACGCTAACCACTACACCACCGAGGTATATATATATATATATATATATATGGGATGAATTTCACAATGTGCACTGAATTTATAATTTACGGCCAACTTATGCACTATCACCATACATTTATATGTTGTTTACAATGATTTAACCTTTGAAACCTGAAAAGCTTTTTAATCAGAATATATATATATATATATATATATATATAGTCCCGTAGCCAGGACTTCCCAAGGAGTATGGCGATAGTGCATAAGTTGGCTGTAAATTATAAATACAGTAGATAAAGTAAAATTAGTTTTACAAGTTTAATGTAATGCCTTATGGTGCTTTTCCATTATCTGCCCCCTCGAAACCTACGGAAAAATTATTGAATGTCCGGTTACGTCAACTGTACACCCTTAATGATTGGTTAGGTCAACGTTCTGGTTAGGTGTTGATATTTTCGTTAGTTTTAACGAAATTATCACGACTTAACCCAACCAATCATCAAGGGTGTATGATGAAAAAATACGTGGCCGTAAAATGAACGTGTAAAAATCATCTCACTTTTTATCCATGTTGATATGAATTTTTATTGTTAATTCTGACATTAAACGTATAAAAATATTTTACTTTACCTATTTATAATTTACGACCAAGTATTTTTTCAAGAATAATTTAGGGCCAATTTATGCAATATTGCCAAATGTATTGTGATCACGCTATAAAAATGGATGAATAAATAAATAAATTAAATAATTAAATTCCAAAATGAACTGATGTACTTGTAATAAATTAAAATAATAATAATAATAATAACTCGTACATGATATAAAACGAATCCATGAAATAAGTTTTACCATAAACAATGTTTTCTTTCATTATTTTTTATTCAAAGAAAACGTATTAGGGTAAACTAAATTATTTTCTTTTTATTTATTATATTATCCATAAGTATTTTTAATTTAGTTATTTCTCTTCAGACGCAAAAACGTCTCATGTATTTAGAAAAACAAAACATTTCAGCTTCATACAATAACTTTATTATTTGGAAATGCTTACTAAATTACGAGTATATAAAAAGAAAAGGAAAATACTTTTTTTCATAATTTCCATGGAAAACATTACTGGAGTTGACCACAGAATCAACAAAAACTTGAACAAGCGAGAGTATTTGCCAGAAACCCATGACAGTATATTGTTATCAGAACTTAAGAGCATAAGAAACATAAGGATAAGTAAAAGCCACGCCACCATAGCCTCTAGGTTATCCCTTTCCAAAACAAAAACCAGATCACCCGAAATACATACTGTAATGTTTTAGTCCAGTTCGGCTGATATGAGTACTCATATTTTTTATTTTTTATTTATTTCTGTGGGAATAAACTGAAGCCATTCTTTGCAATGAAGAATAAAAATCACTTGACAAACTAGTTCCCAAATTGTGGTTACGTTACATTGCATTACATTACATTTGGAAAACATGAAACCCCTTGTGCCTATCGAGGTCAGATACAAAACAAAAAACAAACACTTTATTTCAGACTCAACAGATACAAACATTATACAAGAGGTCCATAGAAGATTAAGAGATAGTTGTCTGGAGCACTGACTAAGTAGAGGAGAGTGAGATCGGTTACCTGCGTGCCGCCGGCTTGCTCGATCAGGGTGGGCTGATCGGCTAACCAACAACAACAACAACAACAGGTAGATTATCCATATAAACATTGAATAAGTAGGGGGATAGTATCCCTCCCTGCCTGACACCACTGGTCACAGAGAATGGCTCTGAATAACCCCACCCCATCTTACAATCATTGTCTGGTGATTATACCAGAATATTAGTTTACGGACCAAGTAACCAGGTACATTACGATTTACAAGTTTCATGAATAACACCAGTACACATTTGAAAACTTGTCGATCGATTTTTACAAACTAGTTGGTGATTCTATATAATTTGAGTGCGCTGATCTCAAAAATATAGTTAGTTTTTCCCTATCACGTATGGTTTTCTTACTACAGGGTGTGTCATAAATCCCCCATTTATCCCCAAATGTGAACCATCTTATCGAGACCAACATTGGATTGCACATGCTAAACTATAAATTTTGTTGTTATAGACTACAGTAACGCTTACATAATAATGTAGGGTAAATATATATAACAACCAGTCCCGTTCCCAGCAAAATACTCTCTCCCCTCCCATCAATGGGTGGTTAACATTTGGGGACAGATGAGGTATTACAACACCCCTTGTAGCACGAAATCTTTAGGTGATAGAGTAAAACCTAATTAAAGCAGAATTAAGGACAAGCATATTGCTTGTTTATGAAAGAATAAAAAAATAACTGAAAGAAACAAAATATATTTACCTTCTTTACTTGCAAACATTTCAGGACTTATTCCAAAGACTTAAGACTACGAAGGTAGATCTTAGTGTATCCTGATTGCTGCCCAAGTAACATGCAAAGGACTGAGATCCCCACACAATATCCATCTGTGATTTTGATACTGAATTTTTTCCAGAAGCAGTTTCATGTTATCATAGGTCTCTTTTAAATGAGTAGAATGGGCCACTGGGATTGATGCATATTTGTTACCGTTGTGCAGTAACACTGCTTTTAGACTGATTTTAGAGGAATCTATAAACAACCTCCAGTCACTGGTTTGGTATTCGATGCCTAGCTTGCACACTAATCCTGTGATGTCCTTGCAAAATACCAAGGGACCATCTTCTTCGAAAAACGGCACGAAGTCTTTCTCACGATTTCTGTACTAAGCGAAGTATGTGTCGGATGCCAATAAATTGTTCTCCTGCAATCTAGACCCCAAAAGTTCTGCAGAGTCCTTAGGCAGATTCAAATCCCTGACTAAGTCATTTAGTTCGGCTTGGGTTAATGGTTTAGGATCTCGGTCAGCTGTTGGCTGTTCATAAACATCATCATTGTCTGGATTTGAAGCTGAATCAGAATCTGAATTGTATTGATCCAGACTCTCGGGTGGGCGGGGAATAGGAACTTCTGGACCTCTGGATGCATTATGAAGTTCAGCCACATAATGGCTCCAGCCAAGTCTACATGTATAATTTTTTCTTCTTAAGGTATTTAAGTCTAGGCTAGCATTGTTGAGAGAGGAAACAATTTGTTCATACATGTCTTTAAATGCCAAACTGTGTGTTTGAATTCTACAGTTTACATCCTGATAAGCTAGAGCATCATTAGGGATAGATATATTACTTAGCAATACATCAGACTTATTACAATACTGTTGTTCGCCCTCATCATCAACTTTGGACCAGTCTAACTTCGCTTTATGTGTACCATTTACCCAGGGGCGTACCTAATGTATTTGGCACCCGGGGCGGATCCTTCCTTTGGCACCCACTATAAATAATTTTAAAATTTAAACACACAAAAATATATTATGTTTGCAAGTAGATTTTTAAACAGTACAGTACTGTCATAAGCAAATTGGAAATAAGAAAAATGCAGGACATTAAAAATTCAGTGAACGGGTAATACTGCATTTTATTTTATACAAAAAACACAGGAAATCCAGTTTCAACGCTCAGTCTATTCTTCAAAGGTAAATAGAGAGGATTCACAGTCTCTGCTTTCGAGCCTTAATTTCTGCAAATTGATCAATGACCTCATCAAAATTCACCTTCTTTGCATATTCATGTTCAATTGAAAGTAAAGCCAGATTTGTCAATCTTGTCTGACTCATGGTCGAGCGAAAGAAATTTTTTATCAACTTCAATTTGGAAAAACTTCTTTCACATGAAGCAATAGACACACAGACAGTCAAAAAGAATCTCAAACACAGTGACAAGCTTGGCAAAGATTCACAAAAATCCTATTTCACAATAAACTCCAGAAACTGCAATGCTGTCCATTTCTTTGCCTCTTCAACGCTGATTTTGGCAGCTTCCAAATGCTTCCGAAGTTGTCCAATTTCCACACTGATATCTTCATCAGAGAATTCATCGAAAATCTGAGTCAAATTTGGAATGTACTTCCGAAGTTCTTCTTCTGTTGCAACAACCAAAGTGTTTGGTTGAGTAACAGCGAAGATTGACAGAATTTGATCCATTGCCTTAGAACGAATCTCCAATTCTTGATGAAAGCGATCAAGACATTCAAACATAGCCCTTTTTACTTCCTCTGGCAATGTGAAACCAGCATCCTCTGCCATCTCTCCTGGCATCCTTTTTTGGAGCTTTATTTAATAAGCAGTAAGCATTAACAACATATTAAATATACAATGATACTACACTGGACATTGTAAAATTGTTGAACTTGACTAAGCCAATAAGCATTAGTATTAATTCAATATAGAATAGTACTGTAGTTGTTGATGTAAATCTGAAACGGTGTTTACTATATTAAG
The DNA here is from genome assembly GCA_023014485.1 of Bathynomus jamesi. Lineage (NCBI taxonomy): Eukaryota > Metazoa > Arthropoda > Malacostraca > Isopoda > Cirolanidae > Bathynomus > Bathynomus jamesi. The sequence continues at coordinate 280,937 of JAJOZX010001062.1, read as the reverse complement.
CATGTAAGCATTAACACATCTCCATGCAGTCACATCATCACCCTCTCTGTCTTAACATCACCATGTAGTTGCATTAAAAAAAATCATGCAGTCATATCACCACCACCATCGTAAGATCACCACATAGTCATCATAAAAAACTCACTCAGTCATACACATCATCGTTACTTTAGTAGTCATGGTTGTAGGAAAAAAGTCAAGTCTAAAGTTTAGTGCAAAGTGTGACATTCCTGTGTCTTTTTACTGATAACCAGTAGTCACAGGGACCACCATTCATAAACATGAGTTTCTATAACATCACGACGATGTATTTACCACGGTATTATAACATCACGACGATGTATTTATAAACACTTGAACATCACTATGATACCACATTGTCAAAAATTACTGGACACTGGTATAAGCACCATGATATTGTTATAAACACCAGCACTTTATGCTTTATCATAATTATTTAATGAAACATACCTCATGTATGTGGAGTCACAGTGTCAAGTGAACAAGACTTGGAATGTTAGCTGCAGCCAGCTGGCTATGCTCAACAAACTGATGACTAAAACGTCAACAAACATTCGCCTTTCGATGTAATTTTTATCAAATATTTAATTTTCCGTTTGTAAATTTTGTATTGCCAATAAAAATAAAAAAATTATTTTATAGTGGAAATTAACATTAAGCTGTTATAATAGTTTGAACATTTTTAAATTTTTTTTCTTACTTTGGCGAATTTTTCACTTGGTTTGAAAACTTGTACTGGTATTTCAACTCTCCCGATGGCATCCCCCTCCTGGCTGTCACCCGGGGCGGACCGACCCCTTCGCACCCCCCTTAGTACGCCACTGCATTTACCTGATAAATGCTCTAAACATTAAAACTATATTTTATGATGAAATTTTGCAAAGTAACAATTTCAAGTCAGCTAATTATCCTTAAACTACTTACAAAGCTACCAAAATACCCTGCATTACATGTACTAAAATATACTGTACATTATTACTACTATAATTCACCGAAAAAGTGTCTGTCTGTCCGTCTGTCCGCAGAAAAAAACTTTTATGTTTCTGAACCGATTTCGACCAAACTTCGTATTGTGGGTGGAGGTGATGAATAATGAACGAAAATATATATGTGACCAGGCCCCACCGCCCCACCAATTACTGGGCCCGAAGGCCCCGGCACCGCGATAAAAACTATAGAAAAGAACACAGCCATGAAAATCTTGAGCTTCACATTGTCTCAAGATTTGTGAAGCTTAAGATTTTCATGACTATACATACAAACAAAAGAGTTTAATAAAAATGCTGATGAATTATGGGAAGCTGAGTTCGGATATGATTTTGTGGAAACTATATTTTAAACTAGCCGATAACCCGCCCATCGTGCGGGTAGCAAAGATATCCCGCGTTTTAACGAAAATATCACGACTTAACCTAACCACTCGTCAAGGGCGTGCAGTTGACCTAACCGATGAACCTAACCGGGTATTCAATAATTTGGGTCAATCCCAGAATAGGCACCTGATGTACCTCAATCCCAGAATAGGCACCTTGCAAGGAATTAAATAAAAAAACCCTGATGATTACAAAATTTATTGTTTATACAAAGTTTATTACAAATGTAATAAAGGCAAAGTTATAAAAGGTTTAGTGGTTTAATGAATAAAGAAAAATTTTAGATATTATAAATTCCTGCAATATGAACCCGAATGTTTCTGAATCCATCTGAAGCAAAACTAACCAAAAAAGCAGAAGATATAGCAAAAGATTAGGTTAGGTTAGGTTAGGTTAGGTTAGGTTAGAGTTGGTTTTTTCAAATATTGATAAAAACAATGAAATTATATCTCTAAAAACTGTTTATATTTTTTTCTCCTCAATCCCAGATTAAGCACCTGTGTTTTACCTCAATCCCAGATTAAGCACCTAAAAATGATTTCAGGTGCCTATTCTGGGATTGATCCAATAATTTTACCATAGGTTTCGATATATATATATATTATATAATATATATATATATATATATATATATATATATATATATATCATGTTCATTATCATGCTAACAGACATAGACAGTGGAGTAAACAGCAACAGTATAGTAACATCATTTGTCGACGATACAAAGATCAGCAGAAAAATCACCGATGCAAACGAAGTAGAGCCTTGCAGAGAGAGACAAACAAAATATACAAAATATACAAATTGGTGGCGGGGGCGACATAGCACGCCCGTTTTTTGTTTTTTCCCAAACAGGCTCCAGTCCAGAGCTCGAGAAATTTACCAACTCACCGTCTCACCAACCCCGGTTGAGATAGATATTTATCCTTGGTGATAGGTATCGATATTGCTTGTAAAAATCAATTTATAAAACTAAATTAAAAGTTATTTCATTAAAATAAACAAGCATTAAAATAGGTATAAGTTAAAACTGTTTATAATTATTAAAATCAAGCAGAGTAAATTAGAGTGTAGCTAGCGACGGATTTTTCTCCACTCCACAATTTCGTATGTGTTCTAGTTTACAGTGAGTCGTGTCTGGCCGAGCATCATATTTAAGAGGACTTCCACCTCTACTTCTGCTGCGCCAGTTTCCTCAGATGAAGGCACACCAATCACCCTCTCTACCCTGCCACTTTCTTGAGGTATGTACAAGACGGTAGCATAGATATTAGTATCATATTACTGGTATTAAATTACTATATGTCCTCTTGTCTGATAACAAGGAGGGCTAAGTTGGTTAGCTTGTACAAAATGACACAATCATCAAATGAATCATGTTTAACCTATCATAAGCATAATGTAAATAATGAATTGGGGAAAAAGCATAACAGAGTTACAAAGGACGTGTTTATATTTCAAATGATATAATAGTTAATACTAAAAACCAAGGACACAAATCTAGGTGAAGGTGTACTAATTATAAACATGAGAATGATTATGTTTAACCCATGATAAGCATACTGTAAATAAATAAATTGATTCTCATCTGCTCTATATCCTTTCAGATGCACCAGAAGGATCCTCCTGTGCTGAACCTGCTGATCAAGGCACATCGATTCCGCCCATCCAGACAGATGCAGAACCAATTGATCCTGCTGAATGGCCTTCTGTCCTGAATAAGATGATGACAGAATTTGTTAGGCGAGGACCATACCAGGTAACACCTGACTTCATCTTTCCTAGGAGATAAGATGGAAGAAAATGCCACCACCAATAAGGTACCAGTAAAGTACCAAGCAGCATCAGTGAGAGAGGCACTCATTGAAGTGAGCGGTCAAACCACTGACCCTATGGTAAAGATTGAGGCCCAGTCTTTGGCAGAGGAGATAAGGTCATACCGGTTTCCAATCTGCACTGTGGTGTGGTATGACATCCTAGGCCACATACAGCAAGTCAGCAAAGTCAGCAAACTAATCCAGTCTCCCTCAATGCAGTTGGATGTGGCTGTCAATCTGCTAAGGAAGACTGAAACAACTCTCAGCACTTACAGAAGAACAGGCTTTGTGGCTGCACAAACCTCAGCCATGGACAAGTGCGAAGACATGAATGTAGAGGCTGTTCTCCAGCAAAAGAGGCTGGGGTCCACAAAGCGGCACTTCTCCTATGAGTCCCCTGATGAGCCCATCAATGACGCACTTAAAAATTTGGAGGTGACCTTTTTCAATGTGGTGGTGGATGCTGCTATCTCATCACTTCAGGAAAGATTGCAGACCTTGGGAGAAGTGAGAGACAAGTTTGGAGTGCTCTCAAACTTCCAAAACTTGTCAAATGAGGAGATGACAGAGCAATTAGAAACCCTCACAAACACTTTAAGCTGTCGAGGACATTCTGATCTAGATGGTAGGGAGTTGACACAGGAATTAAAGAATTTGCCTGACCTGCCATCTACGAGCATGACAGCACTTCAGCTGCTGACGTTTATCCATGAAAAGCAGCTCACAGAGATCTATCCCAACCTCTGGGTCGCCCTCAGGGTTGCTGTCACCCTTCCAATGACAGTGGCTGGAGCGGAGAGGAGCTTCCAAGCTCAAGCTCATCAAGACCTACCCGAGATCCACCATGATGCAAGACCGCCTCAGTGGTCTTGCTGTCATCAGCTGGCAATCTTATTCCTTTATTAAGCTACAGTGTGTGATTTATTAGTGTTTTTTATTTATCTATTTTGTGTGCAATATACATTGGAATATTTATTTTGTTTGCAATATATTTGGGAATCTTTACTGAGTGTTCAATTATTATTCATACAAGATTTCTTTGTAGTTTTTGTTTCAAGACAACTTGTTCTTACTTGAAGCTAAGAACAATAAATGAAGGAGGTGCTTTGTGTTTTAAATACAATGTGTTCAGTGTGTTTTATTGCGGCATAGTTTATGCACCTGGGAGGGTGGGAGTGTGCTGTTGACAGAGGAAGGGCACCTTTGCATGATCTCGCCTAGGGCGCCAAAAATGCCAGGACCGCCACTGAGTACGGCTGTGTGGGTTGAGCCACCCAACACATGAGAAGCATACTCCATATAGGGGCGAGTAGTATAGCCGCAAAAGGGGAGAGTGCAAGAATGTTGCAGGTTATTATGTAATGTTGCAAAGGGGGGTGGGGGTTGTTGTAAAGGGGGGTGGGAGTTGTTGCAAAGTGGGGGATGGGATTGTTGCAAAGTGGGTGGGGGGTTGCAAAGGGGGATGGGGGGAAAACTTGGAGGCGGCGTTATCCCCCAAGAGAAAGAAGGAGAGAAAGGAGGAGAGGTGTTCACCTGGCAGGAGCCAAGTGCACATTAAGACTTCAGCCGAGTTGGCGTTGTTTTATAGGCTCCTAATCAGCCAGTTGGCGTAAATGGCTTGAGTTGCCAGATACCGCGATACCATTGTATACATTATTATAGAGTCCTAATCAGCCAGTTGGCTGTAAATGGCTTGAGTTGCCAGATACCGCGATACCATTGTATACATTATTATAGACTCCTAATCAGCCAGTTGGCTGTAAATGGCTTGAGTTGCCAGATACCTCCTTTTAGCAGTATTATTGTATACATTATTATTATATACGCATAATCAGCCAGTTGGCTGTAAACGGCTTGAGTTGCCAGATACCACTTTTACCCATTATTATGGTGAGTTGTCTCCAATTAAAAGATTTCGTTCCATCAAATACCATTGTATGCATTATTATATTTGAATACCGGTAGTAGAAGGCATAACAATTAAGTAAAACAACATTGCATCATTCTGTTTATTATAAATATATAGAAAATAAATATACATTTGAGGAATATGCATATAACAGTACAGGAAATATATACACACAATTATGGATATATATAAAATAAAATATACATTTCAAATAAATATACACTTCAATAGAAATATGTACATAACAGTACAGGAGAAATATACACACACACACACAATTATGGAGATATATTTATAAAATAAATATACTTTTCAAATAGAAATAAATATACATTTCAATAGAAATATGCGTATAATCAGTACAGGAGAAATGTCAAGCAAAATATAAATACAATTAACTTTTTTTTCAAAATACTAAACTCGGTCTTAATCGAGTTTACAATTACATCATTATTGCTCTGCATTACGCAGTATATGCGGCTTAATAATATTTCACCGCTTAAAGTATAGGGAAACCTGTATTCGATATGAAGGGCTTTCATATCGTTCAGTACTATTTTTGTTCCCACTTTACAACCGGTTGGTAAGTCATCTTTAAATACGTCTAGAATACAATCAAAAGCACGCACAAAGAGTTCATCGTTAGCTACATTATTAAACACAAGTTTATAAGAACGCTTTTCCAATCGAGGGTTTATTTCTACCGACTCGAGCTTTTCAATCGTGAACTCACTCAACATAGCGGCAATTGAAATAATCTTCTAAATCGTTACGACAACTGCGCGTTATATAAAGAAATAGTTCTTCAGGGTGAACGGTGTAGGTGAGCTCAGCCTTGTACCGATCAATTGCTTTGTACCAAAGTTCATGGTATTTCAAAGAGTCTAAACTTTTTAAATAAACATCCAGCACTAGACCATTCTCACCAGCCCTACACTCGGTAAACCCATCGAGCAGAGCGGTGTATGCGTATTCAAGTACTGTATCAAAATAAAACATATCCGTAACACGCGCGTCTAATATAGGTTTCAGTTTACGGAATCTGACGATTTCAAACATTCTGTCGAGGATGAAACGGTTTCGCGTAGGAATAAGAGCGTTATTATCAGAAGCATTCTTCCACATCAACCGTATATCAATGCACGGCCGATCGTTATTTATACACAACGTACATACAACGGCGTATGAGGGTGCGTCACTAATCTGCTCTCTTCTTGTACCTACGTTAGCAGGTATTTTATAACGATCTTCACTCCACTTCTCAACTATCACAAAGATTCTATTCATCTCCTCGATACTTAAATAAACCCGTTTGTTTGTCGGTCTACATTCCGTTTCCAGTACATAGCTAATGGTACCGGAATTACGCCTGAACACGCGCAACGATTTCGTCACCGACACATCGTACGAGGCGTTGAGAATGCTGCTCAAAGGAAGTTCCATCGTATTCGAGGAGCGCACGTCCACTCGGCTCAAGCTCTGAGATAACTATGAGCCGTGTGAGGCACGCAGGTAGGCAGGAATGGTTCGACGGGCGGCTAACTCGATGATACGTGAATGGGCTTGTTCCGCGAGTCGAATTGTTGTACCGGTACAAGAATATCACTACCAGCCTACGCACCAGACATTTTGGATAAGAACTAGGAACATTTTATGTTTTACTAAATATCTCCACACTCCGGCGCACTATTTGAGAGGAACATATGTTCATATTTTTCCTTTCTGCCCATCAAACGATACTCGTCTCTAAACTCTGTTAAAAATTCACGCAGGGCACTAGCCACAACCAGACTACGAACCTCATCATGATATACGTTAATATAGTGATAAAAATACTTAAGATTGTCCATGATCACGAGATTCACATTTCCAGTCGTAGGGTATGAGTAATCGACATGGTGTAGCATGACGTAATACCGCTTGTCACACCACCCATCAGCAAGACTCATTATCCATACCTGCTGCTTCTCTTCTGCACGCGTTGTTTCTTTTACTTCACGGTGTATGTGAGACTTTATAAAGTTTAGCTCTGCAGTATACTTCAGCACATCGTCTGTGCAACGAAAGCCTTCAACGGTCTCACCAGAACATCCGTAGAGTATTTGTACATCTTGGAACTTCGCACAATCCAATGTGTTTTTAAAAGAGGCATAGGAGGGATGAATAGGAAGTTTTTCGGTATCCACCACATCCTGGCACTTTACTGAATACCATTTCGTAAACGTTGTACAAGCAATATTAAAGGTAGCCATTTGAATACACTTCTGATCTGAATACACGTCTGATCTCTCGGGCTTACTGCGGTCGACTGACCACGCAGGGACTCCCAGATAGTAGCATGACTCACGGTCTTACAGTGGGCGGAGCTTAGAACTTTCACGCACACACACACACACACACACACACACACACACACAAAGGAGAAAGTGAAACGCTATTTGAAACATGATTTATTTAACAAACGAGATATTCAAGTTATATATATTACAAATACGATTTAATAAACGAGATATTCAAGTTATAATATTTACAAATACGATTTAATAAACGAGATATTCAAGTTATATATATATATATATATATTTACAAATAGATACGATTATATACAAGACGTGTGAGTTAGAAGCATCATTGGTATCCAAAGGGTACGGTATCATAGGTACCAGGTATCTGGTAACGTTTCCTATAGGTGTACGGCACACCATCGTACCCCTAAGTTCCTTCACGCCCCCAGCTTCTGCGCCCGAAAATTGTGGGTGCCTACAATTAGTTGGGGAGGTTGTTCATCCAAACATACTAGATCCTTCAACGACTCAAAGTTAACAACCTCCCGATTCGCATGGTTGAGCGTAATACCCTTTGCCTTCACGATATATTTCATTTCCTCCCCCACCTGACCCGTACCCCATAAGTCTTAGGTCCTGTTGAGGCAAAAGAGTCGGCGTATGCGTTGTCCCCATACTCATCCTTGATCTCATCAGTGAGCTCGCCGAGGAACCCCAATAGTGGGCATGTATTCACCCTCCCTCTCTGTGAATATCACGCTATCTGTATCGGCATACAATACTCTCCGCCCAAGAGAATGCAATAGACCCCAAAGTTTTATACGGGCGTAGGCTGTTGTGAAGCTGGCCACAGGTATGTTTGTAACCCTTGAGGTATCTGTGGCAAATTCAGTGTTGTTGTACTTTATTACGTAAGTATTACCTACATTTACGATCTCCATGACCTCTTTATCGGGGGCATTGGCATAATCCCAGACATCGCTATAACTTTGTGCCAAATGAATGCTCCCTCTGCCGGTATTCTGCGCAAATTTTCCCCATAGACTGTTTAGACACAACTTTGCACTAAAGCGCTTGCCAGGATTCTTTACAATTTGGACACGATCAAGTTGTATACCTTCGCGGTCGCGGTAACGTTGAATATAGGCAGACTTTTCATCTTCGGTATCAACTCCTCGCGGATACCCTGATGCCTCAACCTTATCCTTCAAAAAGGTGTTTATATATGGTGTGAAAAGGTTGGGTAGCTTCTGAAACCTCCACACCTCATGTATCTTCAGTATTATATAACCATGGCGCACGGCTAGGGCCAACTCAGGACTTGTATATACGCCTCTGATCTTACGCTGGTGGGGTATATGGTTACATTCGCCGTTATCCTCTTCCGCGCACTTCACGCACATGGGAAACATGAGCTTGTCGTCGATAACGACAGGTAAGATCGGCATCCATAAATTGCGTGGGGGGAGTACGTCTACGAAAGAGATCCCAAAGTAACGATCATTCAAATTTTTGAAAATTCATTGATGGATGGTAGGCTAGGTCCCACCAGTTTCTCAGGAGCGCCCACGGGGTACGGATGGCTCTTCTCTTCATCACGTATGGGTATAAAGAACAGAAATCGTAGTAATGGAGCTTCACGCCCTCCGTAGGTGGGAAGTATAGTCTGAAAGGATTTGTACGTCCTCCAAACAAGCTATCACCACATTTGAGAGGATCCAGCACCATTGAACGCTTGATCGCTTTTATTTCCTCACGGTACACCTCATCTGTCTCCATCCGTGCATCATATTCATGCTCCCACAAGACTTTGTGAGTGAACTGTGATCCTATAAGTTGATCGCGGGTGCGGGTCGATGCAAGACAGTCGGCAGGAGACCTACCGTGGATATCTCCGGTGACTCCGCACTCAGGACGGGGGCATCCATGCCACCAGCAACCGTTAAAGGAGTACACAGTCTTCACACCAGTGACACGGTTTTCACTTAACCCATCAACTCAAAAAACACGTCCATTAATCTTAATGGGTACTTCACCCGTGTTGCGGGCGTGCTTTATGTATACACCTGTCTGTTGCTGTAGGTGTATGAGCCAGTAAATAGCCTTGTGCCCGTAACTGCGGGGATTGTTTCGGTGAATAATGGCTAAGGTGTCTTTCGGCATGAAGTTATTCTTGAACACCGTAAAACATAATGATGCGATGGTGGTTGCGACTTGCAGTGGATCGCATTTGAAACGGGCTATGTACATCCTTCTAAAGGCCTGGAAACATACTCTAAGCACGCGCACATCATTCACGCAATAACGCTCACATTCATCAGCTATAATAAGGGTTACTTTCATTAAAACTGTCGTAGTATCGATCAAAGTCTTCACGTTCATCCATACAGTCAAAATAATGTTTGGGGGGTGGTGGGCCTACGTAGTTTAAAGTCTCGCTGGTGAGGAAAGTGTATGGGAAGTATCCTTTGGAAACTTCAGCTGCTACTCCCATCACCTTGGGTAGCTTTGCTAATTTACAAGGTGTGAATAATAAAGTATCTTTAAATTGTACATTGCCTCTTATCTGCATCTGTATTAATTTGTTGCCTCTTTTCAATGGATCACCTGTAAATATCTCAGAGGATTCGTGTTCAAGCAACTCTTTATTAAGGAACTGCGTGTCAAACTTTGCCCCGTTATGGGCGAGAATATACAGTCATTTTTTTGAACTTGTCGGCTAACTTAACAATATAGGACACAAATAGTTTCACAGGACTATCGCTGAAATTCGTTTTAAAAACGTATGTCCGTTTACCACATTTGGGGCACTCGTCACATTCGATATCCATACACTCATCACAGATAGTCTGGCTCACAAGTAAATGTGAAATTACCTCTTTGGTTTCAGCGTTCGTATATGTTTCTATATCGTAGTATACAGTTATACAAGGGTTATTTTTAGGCTTAGCATCTTTCATATAACATACATGCTTTACTCCATCCGCCTTATATTCCTCCTGGCATGTAGGACAGTGAATTACGTCACACTTGTGCTTAAATTTTCCCCAATTATCCATTGTGTGAAACATACCACATTCACAGATTCTCATTTTCCTGCAGTGCCAATTGATTTATGGAAATCAAAACAGCTATTATTGAAAAATGTGCGTCTACACACATCACAGTCTCTCTTCTCAGCTTCAACTACACGGCTTTCACATTTGGTGCTTTTACACTGCTCACATACCATGTGACATTCTTTACAATGTCTCACTATATCATCCGCAAACTCGAGGCATCCCTTACACAAATCATGATGTCTCCCATATTTTCGACTTTTGTCATAACTCGCGTAAAGCCACCTTATATTACGGATGGGGAGATACGTTGTCCCTGACAATCCTAAAATAAGTAGGGGCCTTGTACGATCTCTCACACAGCTTTTAAAAACATACACAGTCCTACGACGATCATCCAACCCAAACACAACTATGCGGACATTCATTTCCTGTTTTACCCTTCTCAGCTCTTCAGGACCCATATTACAGTCAAATTCAAGTTCACAGTCTACAGCTAGTTTACGGGCACGCTCCACGACTGTAGGCAACCAAATTTTTTGAGTTCGTGTATTTTGTACAGTAAACATACGTGCTAAGAGTACTGCTATAAAGCCGCAACCACGATCGACGTTTATATGCCGTCTATAAATAGCTTGAGAATTGAAGTTAAGAGTATACGGCATGGCACTATGACCCGCAACACGGTATACATGGTCAATATTTACCGTGAAGTTGTCCATATTGAAGGCTATACTACTTTGGGCGGCTTGCATTATACGCCCTAATATATATTCTACATCTTCAGCCGCCAAACGTCTAAATGGCACTATCACCGAATAATCGTCTACATCACCGTCATCCGACCCGAATCCAAAGGACAGACTCGTCCTGACTTCACGCTCGTCACGATTCTGAAGAGCAAACTCTATAATATGCTCTACAACCCGGCGTAGTCCGCGCTCAATTCCACTGCTATACATGACTCTAGGGTCGACCCTGACTCTATACCGATTTCTAGTCAAGGCTGGGGTGGGGGCTGCGGATCGCACCAATTCCAGTGTTATACCATCCTCAACAGAACGGGGGGCGGCGGATGAATTAGTGGATATATTAGCCGAAGGTGCTGCTGATGGGGGCCCTGTTGCGTAGGAGGTTGATGGTTGGGGCTCTATTATTGTAGACTTAACAGAACGGGGGGCGGCGGATGAATAAGGGGATATATTAGGTGCTGCTGGGGTTGTTGTTGCGTAAGAGGTTGAGGGTTGGGGATCTATTACCGCTGCAACAGACGCGTATTTCGGTCGCTTTATACCTGACGTGGATATCTCATACCTCCGCTTTGGACGTGTTACCGGTATCGCTGGTGAGGGTTCAGGGGAGGAGATCACAACTACACTGTCGTCGAGGTCATCCGTAATGATGGGCTGCTCTACCTCATCGTCATTCACGGTTCTTGGGAGAAGAAATATAAGGATCAGCACTCAAAATTTGTAATATTTTGTAAATGACTCACTTAGGAGTGTGACGTGTTAGAAATGGACTCTGTAGAAAAATTCAGATTCACGAGCCCATCCACATGTATTATATCTGGACCTACAGGATGTGGTAAAACTGTGTTTATGCTTAAAATCATTAAAGAAAAGGGGGAGATGTTCTCGAAATTTGTGCATAAAGTTATATGGTGCTATTCGACGTATCAATCAGTGTTCAACGAGTACCAAGATGATATTTTGTTCCACAAAGGCGTATATGACGTTAATTCGTTAAAGGGAAATGAACATACAATCATTGTAATTGACGTCCTCATGTTGGAGATGGATAAAACGTTTGCCGAGACATTTACAGTATTCTCCCACCATCTTAACATAAGCGTGTTCTTCATCAATCAGAATCTATTTTTAAAAAATAGATACATGCGCGATGTGTCGTTAAATACGCAATATCTAGTCTTATTCGCGCAACGTAGAGATGTATCACAAATTGGGGTATTAGCCAATCAAATGTTCCCGAATCAGCGTAAGGAGTTTTTGGAAGTTTATAAAGAAGCTACAAGCACGCGTTACGGATATTTGCTTTGCGACCTTCATCCGCGAAACACGTTTAGAGTGCTTCTGCGAACAAATATATTTCCAAACGAGCCTGAAACGGTGTATATTCCAGAATGACAAAGAGACTAAAGAAATACCGTGAATTAATAAAAATCTATCATCGACTGCCTCGGGCAATGCAGCAGATGTTTATTAAAAATATCGATGCCGACTTTTTAAAATGCATCTGTGAAATCTGTCTTAACGTTATAAATTGCAATGTATCAATGAAAACCCATCAGAAGGCTCGCCTACGCCGCTACAAGAACATAATACGTGCACTCGCTCGTAAAAGCCAAACTGTAGCGAAGAAAAAACGAATTATTGTACAAACAGGAGGGTCATTTCTCCCCATCTTATTTTCAGTTTTGGGCCCTTTACTGACTAGATTAATATAATGAAGAAAGTGGTAGTGATTCCCCACGAGGTGTACGCCTCACTGCAAAGGAATCCAGACACGTATCTAGATCCCCGTAAAAGCAGACTTAAAAGAATGGAAAGCGAATTGTTAGCCCTATTAAACAGTGAAAAAACACCTGATGAGAAAAGAATCTTATACCAAGAAGCTCTGCAGAAATTTCTTCACGAGTACGAAAATTATAAGAGCCCTACAGAGATTCCTGTGGTTATTAGGCACAGCACGGGGGACGATGGCGACATAGGATCTGTACCGACGACACAGCTGACCAACCAAAAAGATTAGCCACACAACATATCGAACATGTATTAAAAAATACCCTCCCACTTACATTGAGGAGTAAAGGCTTGTCTTTATAATCTATTGAATGAGGATCCCGCCATACAATGGACCGATACAGGGGAGATCATTGTGGAAGGATCAAAGGTACAGGGATCGAATATCGTAGACATTGTCCATGATCTGGTGAGAAAGTGGGATAGGCCATCACCATCAGGATGGAAGCATATTAAAGCAAGACTACAACAAATAAATGTCCCTAAAACGTTGATAGGAAATCTGAACAGGTTAAAAGACTTGGAACATGCAACGCCTGTGACACAATTGAAGGCGCCGTCACCCCGGCGGTAACACCTTTGAAGAGGAGCAAGAAGAGGTTAAACCAACCCTACCCACGTGCCTCTAAAATACGCAAATGGCTAACGTATTAACTAAACGCTATTATGACATTTCTACCCCATCCTCTTACGGCGGCGTAGATAGACTGTACAGAAGTGTTTACGGAGTAGGAAAAAAAGATGTTGAAAGATTTTTGAGGGAGCAGGACGCTTATACGCTTCATAAGCCTGTGAGAAAAACGTTTAAAACAGCCAAGACAACGGCTTCTTCGATTGATTCTATTTGGCAAGCAGATTTAACAGACATGCAAAGATATTCTGTGTATAACGATGGTTACCGCTACATTCTATTCATAATAGACGTATTCTCTAGATATCTGTGGCTAGTTCCTCTGAAAAATAAATCACCTGAAACAGTTGCTAAAGCCACCAAAACGCTAATGTTAAAAGAAAACAGGGTTCCTGGCTATTTTTGTACGGATATGGGGAAGGAGTTTATAGGCCGTGCTTTTCAGAATATGTTGACAGAGTTTAATATCAGCTATTACACAACCAATTCTATACATAAGGCTTCTTTAGCTGAAAGAGTTCAGCGCACCATAAAGGAACGCATGCACCTTTATTTTACACATAAAAACACATACAGATTTCTAGACATTCTGGAATCATTGGCATCATCCTACAACCGCTCACACCATCGCACGATTGGGGCAACACCTAACGAAGTTTTAGAAAGAGGTACGCTCCCGAGAAGAGATGGACCACCACCACCACCCCCACACTCTGCGCGCTTCAAAATCAATGATTATGTAAGGCTGTCGCGTTCGGGGAATAAATTCGCAAAGGTTTTGAGCAAGGATGGACACGCGAGATTTTTAAAGTTAGGGCTGTGAGACCTAAAGGTGAGATAATGATGTATTACATTGAAGATTTGAATGGGGAAGAAATCTCAGGAGGCTTTTACCGCGAGGAATTGCAGAAAGTTGCGTTTAATTTAGAAAAAAAAATGTGTTTAAAATTGAGAAAATTTTAGGAAGCAAAGGTTCAGGAAGGAGAAAAATGTACCTGGTGAAATGGCTAGGGTACCCAGAAAGCTTCAACACCTATATAAAAGCTGATGCAATAATGAAGCTTAAATAGTATGCAACATGGCTCCTAACCATTTCTACGTCACACTCCCGTCCTCCTCGTCCCTGTCTGTACACCCTAACAACACGCTAGCCAACTTTGTAACAGAACTCCATGGGCACATTGAATTGGGTCGTGATTCGTATGAGGTGGGGATATGCGAAATTCAGCTGGACACCGTCTTTTTAAATATTGAACATAAAGAAACCGTTTTTACGATTCTTAGAGACATTGACGAGTGTGAAAAAGCTGGGGTAGCTATGGATGAAACTATGCGCATCGCTCGGACTAAGATTGCACGGTATTACAGTACAGAAGTAAGACTAGGGCCGGGTCAATATGGTTCGGCCGAGGATGTTGTGAGAGGCTTAAACGTAAGTTTAAGAAACTCAAACCTTACGAATGATTTAGTATATGAAATCGTAAACAACCCTGCACATACACTAATCCTAAAATCAAAGACTAACAGACGTCTTAAAGAACATAGAAAGTTCAAAATTCTAACCAACGGCCGATATAGCGCAGCCTTCCAAAGAGACACATTTCACGAGACACAGTATAACTTGTCCAGATTAATGTATCAATTGAAGATGGAGAAATTGGCTGAAAGGTCCCCAGACATGTGCTATATTTACAGTAATATAGTGGAGCACCAGTTTGTTGGGGATACCCAGGCACGCCTGCTGCGCATTGCTCACATCCCCAACCATAGAGGAAGGAGTTTGAGTATTACATATGACAGACCCCATTATGTGAATGTCGCAACTAATTTAATAACCAGTATCACAATATATATAAGAACGATTGAGGGCGAAAACTTCCCATTCGGTAACGGGAGCTTAACAGTGAAGCTACACTTTCGACGCACTGAGTTATAATGGATAGAAAGCCTTTCACCGTCTATCGAGGGATGCGATACCAGCGCGGTAGTGGACTTGGATCCATTTTTTCATCCATACTACGTACGGCTGTTCCTTTGCTGAAGAGGGGTGCCAGATACCTTGGAAGGAAAGCGCTGCAATCAGGCCTTACACACTGCAGAAGACATATTGGCCGGGGCTAAACCTAAAGAAGCTCTAAAAAAACATTTAAAGCGTACACGGAACGAAATCATCAAAGATGCAAAGAGAAAAATGCGTGGTGGCGGGAAGAAGAAGAGGGCTCCCCGGAAGAAGAAGGGGTCACGTGGTATTAAACGTAAAAGGCTATCAAAAAAGAAATGCTGTAAGCGAATGAAACCTACGGTTGACCACTTTTTTGACTGATATAAGCTAAGGATATTGATCTCATGAATCATAGTTTGTTTACCACTTGTCGAGAGAGGAGTCACTGTTTCGCCATGGCACGCTTCATCCACCCATGTAGTTCACAATGCTGTAAATCGGAGCTGTCCTTTTTTGAGCTCCCGCCAACCCAAGTTTCTATTGAGCACAGTGACTTTATTACAATTAACCCTTTAAACACAATTAGTTCCCCGAGTGCACCTATAGAATTCGTGATACCCAGCTCAGGTCCTTACTTTTTTGATCCAAGCTGTGTGCACATGTACGCGAAGCTACGTATAGCCCATTCTGATGGAACGGTCTGCGATGACAAATATGCTGTATACCCTGAAACAAACTTTCTGCACGCCATATTCAACCAGTGTGACGTATATTTAAATCAGACCAACATATCGGCAGGCACGGGGTACTATCATCTACGAGCCTATTTGGAAAATGTCCTCAACTTTTCCAAAGAAGCGAAGGCTACCTTTTTAAGTGCGGAGGGATATTATCAAACTAAAGATGAAAATAGTATAAAGGACAAATTTAAAAATTCTAAAAAGAAAATATACGAGTGTTTTGGACGGTTGCACACAGATTTCACTTTCCAGGAGAAGTTGCTTGTGAACGGGGTGGATATGAAAATAAAGCTCACCCGCACGAGTCCTGAGATCTGCTTAAATCTGGATGTGAATCAAGAAGAGGGTGCAAAGTCCGTTGTGGTTCACATTATGGACACATACCTCCGCGTACGGCGAGTGAAATTAAGTTCACCAAAACAACTAGAAATTGAGAAAAATTTACTGAACGCTACAGTGAAATATCCTATTAACAGAGTGCAGATCAAACTATATACGGTTCCTGCAGGGTTGGCATCGAAGCAGATAGAAAACATTGCCCTGGGAAATCTTCCTAAAAGGATATTAATCGGCATGCAGGACCACGCTTCGGTGAATGGAAAATATAAAAAGAGTGCCTTTAAATTCGAGAATTTCGGACTTAAAAATATAACTCT
The DNA here is from genome assembly GCA_023014485.1 of Bathynomus jamesi. Classification (NCBI taxonomy): domain Eukaryota; kingdom Metazoa; phylum Arthropoda; class Malacostraca; order Isopoda; family Cirolanidae; genus Bathynomus; species Bathynomus jamesi. The sequence goes on along the minus strand of JAJOZX010001062.1, from coordinate 263,958 downwards.
ATACGTTAATGGCACTGCTTTGGGTGGAACAATGGGTACGGACTATTCATCAGACGCTGTGTTACCTCTTTGTGCCAGAGCCTATAGTAATCTGACCCATATTGCAGGTGATTGTGATGAGCTTGGTAATGGGGTAACGCAGGAAGAATTCATTGATCAATTTAACCTTTACCCGTTTGACATTACACCTGACTTATCTGCTAGCGTAAATACCCATTTAACACCACAACAGAGCGGAAACCTCTCAGTGCGGCTGGAATTCGCCAAGCCTATAGACGCTCCTATTAGTGTACTAGTATATCTCGAATCGCAAGCCCTAATAGAAGTAGATAGATTTAGAAGCGTTATCACTGACTTTTAAAATGGATGCTAATACACTTCAGAAAGTAATGGAGCGAGTCACACGTTCCAAATTTATCGGCGTGTTTGCGAAGAATGAAACATTGAGTTTGCCAAGTACGCGAGAATGCGGTAGTCTTATTGTGAACACAGATGTCATCGGTAATGAAGGGATTCACTGGATCGCTGTCTATTTTAAAAATAGACAGCGCCTGTACTATTTTGATTCACTCGGTACTCAACCCTGGAGTGACCCTATTATTGTAAAATTTCTCGCTCAGTTACATATTCCCGAAGTTGTGTGGACCCCATTTCGCATGCAAGGATATTTTACTAATGTTTGCGGAATGTACTGTGTCTCATTTCTCATGCATATGTCAAATGATAAAGAATTTATAAATTTTTTAAATTTATTTGACCCGTGTCACACTCGCCGAAACGATGAAATGGTATGCAGACAGATAAAAAACCTTTTTCCAATTGTACGTACTCGTTGTATATTATAATGTTTTTGTTCGTATATTTGTAACGATATATTCGTTTATTGTACTGATTTCTTTCATTTAATAAATTTATGAAAATATATTGTGTCTTCTTATCCCAAAAAGATCGAAAAACACTTACATTATTTCGGTGTGACATTGTTGACTGATCAGTATACCCTCCCTATTCCGAGATTCTTCAAAAGATTGTATAACTCGTGTCAAATCCTCATCGGACCTTAAAGGAATAATGCTTTTAAAACATATACAGAGTATACAGACAGATCCCTATTATGTGAAGATATCTTTGGTTCGAGGAATGAATGCCATAAAAATTTCGATTTTAGCATAATGGGGATAACCAAATAACATTGATTGACATTTTTTGGCGAGTATCTATTTGACGAGATACTACAACTCTCCATATATATATATAAAATTCTAATTATAGACACTTACATTTCTATGGTAGTCCCTTGCGTCGGATTGTAAGGAGCGTCACTGCAAATATCTTCTACGGCTTGCGTTGAAAATAATTCGCCACGGTCAATCGCATTGAAAAGACCAATTGCGGTTAATGCTGCAGTATCACGTTCTTCATACAATTCCGGGGAGACGTACAGGTCCATGTTGGAGGATGTGTGACATTGTTGACTGTTCAGTATATCCCCCGTATTCCGAGATTCTTCAAAAGATTGTATAACACGTGTCAAATCCTCATCGGACCTTAAAGGAATAATGCTTTTAAAACATATACAGAGTATACAGACAGATCCCCATTATGTGAAGATATCTTTGGTTCGAGGAATGAATGCCATAAAATTTCGATTTTAGCATAATGGGGTAACAAAATAACTGATTGACATTTTTGGCGAGTATCTATTTGACGAGATACTACAACTCTCCATATATAAAAACGAATTATAGACACTTACATTTCTATGGTAGCCCCCTGCGTCGGGTTGTAAGGAGCGTCACTGCAAATATCTTCTACGGTTTGCGTTGAAAATAATTCGCCACGGTCAATCGCATTGAAAAGACTAATTGCGGTTAATGCTGCAGTATCACGTTCTTCATACAATTCCGGGGAGACGTACAGGTCCATGGTGGAGGATGTGTGACATTGTTGACTGTTCAGTATATCCCCCGTATTCCGAGATTTTTCAAAAGATTGTATAACACGTGTCAAATCCTCATCGGACCTTAAAGGAATAATGCTTTTAAAACATATACAGAGTATACAGACAGTTCCCCATTATGTGAAGATATCTTTGGTTCGAGGAATGAATGCCATAAAATTTCGATTTTAGCATAATGGGGCAAGAAAATAACATTGATTGACATTTTTGGCGAGTATCTATTTGACGAGATACTACACCCCATCCATATATAAATTCTAATTATAGACACTTACATTTCTATGGTAGTCCCTTGCGTCGGATTGTAAGGAGCGTCACTGCACATGTCTTCTACGGTTTGCGTTGTAAATAATTCATCACGGTCAACCGCATTAAAAAGGCTAATTGTCGTTAATGCTGCAGTATCACTCTCTTCATACAAGTCTGGGGAGACGTACAGGTCCATGGTGGAGGGAATGATTATTCACTGACGCGAAAATAGCTACTGTTACTCCAAACTGAAAAATATCCCCTTTTATATACACAATCGCCAAGCTCCGCCCCAAAAGACCAGATTTCGTAGTGATTGGCTGCCGATGTAGCTGGGTGGAGCTATGACGTGTACCAATCCGCTATAACGGGACCTGACGAGTAACATATATATATTTTCACCAATAGATTTAATGCTCGTATTCTCCTTTGAAAATTATTTGGTGATTCGTATAGAACTTTTGATACTGATTCCAAATATGGTTTCAGAATTTTTCTATCACCCATAGTTTTCGAGAAAATATTTACTCAGAATTTCCCGCATCATTAGTCACTAATGTAATCGAGAGGTTATAAGAAATATATCCTAATTATATTTTAAAAGAACATTCGGTTTCAACGTTAAACTGTGGGTCTAAGGTGGGGTGAAAACCTTTCCAATTGCGCTAGGGGACAATTATTTGGTGTTTCTTATAAAACTTTGGTACAAAGCAATTGATCGGTACAAGGCTGAGCTCACCTACACCGTTCACCCTGAAGAACTATTTCTTTATATAACGCGCAGTTGTCGTAACGATTTAGAAGATTATTTCAATTGCCGCTATGTTGAGTGAGTTCACGATTGAAAAGCTCGAGTCGGTAGAAATAAACCCTCGATTGGAAAAGCGTTCTTATAAACTTGTGTTTAATAATGTAGCTAACGATGAACTCTTTGTGCGTGCTTTTGATTGTATTCTAGACGTATTTAAAGATGACTTACCAACCGGTTGTAAAGTGGGAACAAAAATAGTACTGAACGATATGAAAGCCCTTCATATCGAGTACAGGTTTCCCTGTACTTTAAGCGTTGAAATATTATTAAGCCGCATATACTGCGTAATGCAGAGCAATAATGATGTAATTGTAAACTCGTACAAGCATATCCCGTTATTTGAACAAAACTCTCTCTCTCTCTCTCTCTCTCTCTCTCTCTCTCTCTCTCTCTCTATATATATATATATATATATATATATATATATATAAACACACCGGACAAAAAATTAGTCACCCCTCTCAGAATGTACCTAATAACGTGTGACGGCGCCTCTGGCCTTCATAACCGCACGAATCCGGCGAGGCAGAGACTCTACGAGGTTGTGCATGTACTGAACATCGATTTGCTGCCACTCGTTCATCAGCCGGTCCCGAAGTTCCGCCAGAGTCCGTGGGTGTCTATTCCTGCGCTTCACTTTCTGTTTCCAGCCTGAACAACACCTTCGACGCATTCAGGATTAAAGGCTTCATTGGACCTGCGATGTACTCGTCGCCTCCCATCATTGGAGAACAAACAAAAACGGGACTCATCGGACCAAATTACACGTTTCCAATCTGCCGCAGTCCAGTTTTTGTGCCTCTGAGCCCATTTATAACGTGCCAATTTGTGACTTGCTGTTAACAGCGGCCTCTTCCGTGGTACCCTGCTCCAGATGTCCATCGCATGCAGTTCTCGTCACAATGTCCGTTCGGAAATTGGTCGCTGGAGAACCTCATTGGTTTCTTGGAGCAATTGTTCTCTGGTTTGAAAACGATTTGCAATTACTAGACGAGAAACATGGCGGCGGCCCCTATTGTCGAGAATTGTTTTCCGGCCACAGTTACGCCGTCGATTTTCAGTTGATTGCGAAATACACCACTCTTTGTAAACTCGCTGGACAGTACGCGTTGACACACCAACAAATTGGGCTACTTCAGACATTTTGTGTCCGTGGGCTCTGCCAAACACGATGGCTCCTTTTTGCCACTGAGTAACGTCTGCCTCACGACCCATTTTGCAGACTATATCCAACACACACTTTGTTCTTCACCACCTCACGAAACAGATCTGATCCTGTGTGCTACGTCACCGCTACTTGTCACTTACCAATGCTACATCAGCGCCCTCTGTGTGACCTTGAACTTCCTACTATCGGTGCTATTAGGGGTGACTAATTTTTTGTCCGGTGTGCTTATATATATATATATAATTGTGGGCATATTTAAGAAATGGAGTCGAGAGAGGTTTTGTTCAAGCTGTCTATGAGAAAGGTCATTGTGGTCATTCGAGTTGGGCAGATTCTCGGAATTCCTTACCTCTAGCGAATTGAGTTTTGGTTAATTTCAACTTTTAATTGAATTGTTTCGTAAATTTTCATATTGTTTCAATTTTTTCGCATGGAAAGAGACTCGTGTGTTTCGTAAATTTTCATCTCGATGCAACTTAGATATTATATATATATATATATAATATATATATATATATATATATATACGGGTTTGGGGAATGACGATCGTCGAATTGTTTCATAAATTTTCAATTCCGTTCGTTTTTCCCCCACTGATATTCGAATGTTTATAAACAGAGTTTAATTGGATTCACGTCAGACCATTACTTCGGTCTTATATAATTATTTTAGGATTTATTTCTTGTAATACTTGTGTTACCTTATTTCTATACAATAATGTCTTGAAGTGCTATTGGATATGGGGAAGGAGATTATAAGCCGAGCTTTTCAGAACATGTATATATATAATTATAGTAAACGAAATAAACTAGTTAACCATAAAACTAATTATTTTCTATTATGACGTTTTCGAAGGTAAACTATGTTATTTGTTTCGAAAAGTTTAAGTTCAATGAAGTTAATGTTAAATTTGCTTCTAAACTAAAATACCACTAATATAATGTAGAAAACATTCTATTTTCACCTGAATTTAATATTAAACCTTATGCATTAGGACATAGAGTTCAAAATAACTGATCTCCGACTTAATTTTCTTTCGATTTTGGACCTTATGTAAGTAAAATCTTTCTTTGAATTCGTATTTGGATTACAGGAAAAATAAGGAGAGCCTGTTTTAAAAGACATTTCTGTATTCGCATTAAAGCTATACAGCTTGCCAATAAGCAATGCAACTGTGGAACGAGTATTTTCAAGAGTTACATCAACAAAAAACAAACTTAGGAATCGGATGGGTTTAGAACTTTTAGCTTCTGTACTTCGTATAAAAATGATGCTTGAAGAAAAAAGCATTTGTTGTGTTAATTTTGAACCTTCGCCACCTATGCTTAAATATAATTCTGGCATTTACGAAAAGTCAGAAAAGACCTTTACAAGCCATGATGAAGGAGAAAAAGAAGACGACGAGCTATTGAATTCACTACAATTTTAAATAAAAACCGTAAGTAAATTTTATAGTATAATAAAATAATGAAATTGGGGTTGGGCTACTTTTTGCGACTTTTCGATACGTTCCTCGCTAATTTTGTTCAAAAGTATCTGGCAACTCTGCACTGATATTCAAATGTTTATAAACAGAGTTTAATTGGATTCACGTCAGACCATTACTTCGGTCTTATATAATTATTTTAGGATTTATTTCTTGTAATACTTGTGTTACCTTATTTCTATACAATAATGTCTTGAAGTGCTATTGGATATGGGGAAGGAGATTATAAGCCGTGCTTTTCAGAACATGTATATATATAATTATAGTAAACGAAATAAACTAGTTAACCATAAAAATAATTATTTTCTATTATGACGTTTTCGAAGGTAAACTATGTTATTTGTTTCGGAAAGTTCAAGTTCAATGAAGTTAATGTTAAATTTGCTTCTAAACTAAAATTAAATGTTATAAAATAATATATATATATATATATATATATATATATATATATATATATATATACCTAACATAAGAAAAGAATGTATATATATATATATATATATATATATATATATATATATATATATATAATAATATATCTATCAATCCGATCATTGCAAAAAAACTGGAAAGGCCTGCAATTAATAAAGGTGTATTTAAACAGAATTTAATTGGAATAACTATCGTCATATTGTTACACAATGGATGATTAATATTTCTGGAATACATGGCGCTATCTGATGGTGCAATCTGGCACATCAGCACCCGATTACATGGCTTGATGTAGCAACTCTGCATCTGCATACATGGTGCGATCTGACAACTGAACACATTGCGCTATCTGGCAATTCAGCCAGAATAGAGGCTTATAAAAGGCCGCGAAGTTGGGGAAAGACTCATTCCACCTCGGCTCCCAGCCGAGGAAAGACCTCTGGTCCTTCTCTTTCAGGCCCTTTGGTAAAACCCCTTAGTAGCCTCTTAGGTTAGGAAAACGAAAATAATATGCCTTGCTATCAAAGGCAACTACTCTCTCTCTCTCTCTCTCTCCTTCAGGTATCTCCCTCCTTCAGGTGTCTCTCTCTCTCCTGCATGTGTACCTACTGCATGTGTACCTCCTGCATGTGTACCTCCTGCATGTGTACCTCTCCCCCCTTGGCTGATTAGACGTATATAATAATAATGTATACAATAATACTGCTAAAAAGAGGTATCTGACAACTCAAGCCATTTACGCCAACTGGCTGATTAGGAGCCTATAAAACAACGCCAACTCGGCTGAAGTCTTAATGTGCACTTGGCTCCTGCCAGGTGAACACCTCTCCTCCTTTCTCTCCTTTCTCTTGGGGGATAACGCCGCCTCCAAGCTTCATGGCTGCACCTGCAGCATCCCCCCTTTGGGGTAAATTTTTTTTCTTTTTTTTCCTTTTTTTTCTTTTTTTTGCAATCCCCACCCCCTACCCCCATTTGCAACAACCCCCTCCCCCCTTTGCCACAACCCCACCCCCTTTGCAACAACCCCCACCCCCTTTGCAACAGTACATAATAACCTGCAACATTCTTGCACTCTCCCCTTTTGCGGCTATACTACTGGGGCGAACAAGACCCCTGTACAAAAAGAGCGACTGAGCTGGGGTGAAGAAACTGCGAAGCCGGTACAGCACACCTAACCTCTTAGAAGCTGTTTTGGAAAGAGAGTAAATGTGATCTTTCCAGGAAAGATCACGAGAAAAGGAAACGACAAGAATGTTAAGAGTAGACGAAGGACCGAGTTGTGTGTTGTTGAAGGTAAGGGGATAGTCGTGTGGAAGATTGTGACGAGTAGACAGATGGAGGAACTGAATTTCTGAGGCATTGAAAGCCACAAGGTTTTCTCTGCCCCATTCAGAGATAACAGAAAGATCAGAGGTCAAGTGCACCATATCCGTACTACGCGAATCATGGAGTGACTGTTGAGAGGGGCGCTTTGGGAAGCGGGTGGAGAAGTGAAAAGTAGAATCATCAGCATAGGAGTAAATAGAACAGGAAGTGCGAATTAAAAGATCATTAATAAATGATCACCTGTCACCCTATTCTGTCCTGGACACCTGTCACCCTGTCATCCTGTCCTGTCACCCTGTCCTGTCATCCAGCAAAAAGAGTGGGTGACAGGACAGAACCCTGAGGAACGCCACTCTTGATAGCTTTAGGAGAAGAACAGTGGCCATCTACAACCGCACCTATAGATCGGCCAGAAAGGAAATTAGAGATGAAGGCACAGATAGAAGGATAGAAACCGAAGGAGGGCAGTTTCAAAATTAAAGGTTTGTGTCAGACTCTATCAAAAGTTTTCAATATGTCTAGCGCAATAGCAAAAGTTTCACCGAAATCCCGAAAAGAAGATGACCAAGAGTCAGAGAGATATGCAAGTTCGCCAGTGGAGCGTCCCTTGCCGAACCCATACTGACGATCTGAAAAAAGATTGTAAGAAGAGAGGTGTTTAAGAATCTTTCTATTAAGAATAGATTCAAAAACTTTAGAAAAGCTAGAAATCAAAGCAATTGGACGATAGTTGGAGGGTTGAGAGCGATCACCCTTCTTTGCGACAGGTTGAATGAAAGAGAACTTCCAGCAGGAAGAAAAAGTACCAGATGAGAGACAAAGACGAAAGAATTTGCCTAGACAGGTGTTAGCACTGAAGCATAGTTCTTAAGAACAACAGGAGGAACATCATAAGGACCGTGCGCCTTCTTTGAGTTGAGCCCAGATAGGGCAGAAAGAATATCTTTAGAAGCGATTCTAATTTCAGACATAATAAAGTCAGAGGGAGGAGGAGATGGAGAAACAGCACCGGAATCGTCCATGGTTGAGTTGGAAGCGGAAGTATGAGCGAAAGTTTGAGCGAAGAGTGCAATGAATTGCACAGACGACAATACCAGAAAGGTAATACCGAGAAAGCTGGAGAGTATCGGTTGGAAAATACAAGCTTTAATTAAGGATAATACAGATAGGGAAGAGGAAGATGCGATTAGAAGTAATAAAGAAAAACCCAAAATACTTTTATAATTTGTGAAAAGGAAAACAAGAACTCGCGCCACTATGGGCCCTTTTAGGAATGAAAATAATGAACTAACGGACGATCTAAAGGAAATATCTGAAATACTGAGAGCTCAGTATGAATCAGTTTTCAGTACCCCAAAAAGTGACAAAGTGGTCTCTGATCATAATACCTTCTTTGAAAAAAGGCTACAAAGAGAGAATATAACTGATGTTGACTTTGTCCAGCAGTCTCCAGCAAAGGACTATAGACCAGTGTCACTGACATCTCATCTCACCAAATATTTGAAAGAATATAATAACCAGAGAGAAAATGTGACTTCTTGGAGACACAGGAAATATTCAACGAGAACCAGCACGGATTCTGACCAGAAAGATCGTGTCTATCACAACTTATAGGACATTATAACAATATCATTTATGCACCTGAAAACAATGAAAACTACACGAATGTTGCTGAAGGAAAATAGATCTATAACTTCCTCAGAGAACGTCAGCAAGTTATTAAAATCCAAGGAATATATACAGTAACATCAGAAGTGGAAGTACGTACAGCGCTCATACTCTGAGTATTTTTACAGAAAAAATATTTCATTTATATTCGTCCTTATCTTTTGTACCATATATAGGATAGTTATGAAACGTTTATCGTTCGTTTGGAAAAGTTTAACAAATAAAGAAATTAGTTCAACCCCAACATATAATGTGAAACATCAAAGAATTTGAGGAAAATAAAAAAAAGTTACAATGCAAAAGTTTTTGTACATTTATTTACAAAATTATTTAATACTTTGTGTGTACACGTTTTGTTTGAATGATTTCAATGACTCGTTTTGGATATTTTTCTACAAGATTTCGACATTATCTCCGTAGAAATTTTAGCCGATTATTATACAGAAAATTGTTGCAATTCATTCAGATTCGATGGGTTTCTCTTGCGGACACCTTTTTTCAAACCATAAATTCTCGATTAAATTGAGATCTGAGCTTTGACTGAGTTACTCGAGAAGCTTGAAATTCTTTTCTTGAAGCCATTTCATGGTGCTCTTACTTTTGTTTTGAATCATTATCTTGTTGCAGTATCCAATTGCGACTCATCGCAACTCCCGAACTGAAGGCAATACATTTTCTTCTAAAATTTCCTGATATTTTTTCGAATTCAAGATTCCATTGATGACAACAAGCTTTCCTGGACAAGAAGCACTAAAGCATCCCCAAAGAAGCAAACTACTACTACCATGTTGAACCGTAGGAAGGATGTTTTTTCTCGAATGCAGTATGTTTTGACGAATGATTTTCGCAAAACATACCGTTGCTCTCGTCTGTCCAGAGAACTTTCTTCCAACATGCAAATCCATCATTTTGCTGATCCTTGACGTACTTTAAATGAGCTTCTTTGTGCGATTTTCGGAGCAGAGGTTTTCTTCGTGTAACTCTCCTAGACAGACCATTCTTTCTCAATGTTCGACGTACAGTAGAGGTATGGGCATCGATCTTAGACAGTCTTAATGTTTGGCAAATATCACATGCAATTAAAATCTGTAGACAGCTCTTTTCCACGATGACCTATTACTTACTAATGGCTTGTACTCTTCCGTCTTCCGTGAAGATTCACAGAGAAAATTCTATAATTCAGAATTACCAACAGTCTCTAATCAAGAAACAGCCAAATACTGATAAATTTTTTTAATTCTTCAGCTCTAAGGTGGACACAAAAAGTATTAAATAATTTTGTAAATAAATGTACGAAAACTTTTGCATTTTAATTTTTTTTCTCAAATTCTTTGATGGTTTATATTATATGTTGAAGTTGAACTAATTTTTTTACTTGTTAATTTTTTCCAAACGAACGGTAACCTTTTCATAACTATCCTATGCATGGTACAGTTGCCCGCATATGTAATGTTCCTCGCCTCACAGGCGACTCCGTGCATGTGGCAACGCCGCAGTGTGGTCAAGGTACCCCAACTGGGAGAAGGTGGGGTGGAAGGGGGACAACCGTGTCCAACAACAGATAACACAGACATATATATCTAAAGGACAATTGAATGTACAGTCATTGACATACAGGTAATTATAATGTAATGTCTGTGTTCATAAAGATAAACAATTAATATGATCGTGAACAGCGTTGAACTCTATGTAGTTTACTAGTCTTATACAGTAATAAGGTTTCATTATGATTACTGCAAATCTATATGAACAGCTATTACAATAGAACGTTTTATATACTAGTGAATGCGAAATATTCGCCTGCAGGAAATTTTCAGCTTTTTTCGCGTACGCTATAGTTTACGTGAAAATATCCAGCAGGCAAAAATTTGATAATTTAACTAATCTTCGGAAGATAGTAAGAAAATAAAAATTAGATCGTTAAAATACTTTATATGAAAAGTGAATTCAGTGTATTGTAATAAAACGTAACGTAAAAGCAGTAAAATCATTTTAAATTATACTGTATTATTACTGTACAGGGTGTCCTAGAATTAACTATCTATTTCAATGAAATTGGACAAATTTTTTAAAAACACACTTTTATTTATGTTTATCATGTTTAATATGTGTTAAAAATGTATAAATTTCTAAATTTTTTTTCATAATTTTATTTTCATAATTTTTTTCATTATCTGGTCCAATGAAAGACCGTCTGAAGTCATAGAATGGCAAAGAGACTCTCCAAAAGTTAACGTGTGGCTTGGAATGACCAAATCCAAAATTTATGGCCCATTCTTCTTTGCGGAAGCAACTGTAACAGGTACCGTCTACCTTGATATGCTTCAGCAGTTTCTCGAACCACAGCTTCTTGATGATGGCATTCTTGATAATGTTGTGTTTCAACAAGAAGCATTGATCTTTTGGCGATAAACCTTTGTTTTTATGAAACCCCATCCAAAGAAATCCAGGGGGTGTCAAATCCGGAGAACGCGGAGGCCAAGGTCGAGGTCCTCCACGTCCAATCCACCGATTCGAAAGGCGTCTGTTGAGGTATTCTCGAACAATTAGAGCATAATGACATGGTGCTCCATCTTGTTGAAACATAACATTATCAAGAATGCCATCATCAAGAAGCTGTGGTTCGAGAAACTGCTGAAGCATATCAAGGTAGACGGTACCTGTTACAGTTGCTTCCGCAAAGAAGAATGGGCCATAAATTTTGGATTTGGTCATTCCAAGCCACACGTTAACTTTTGGAGAGTCTCTTTGCCATTCTATGACTTCAGACGGTCTTTCATTGGACCAGATAATGAAAAAATTATGAAAATAAAATTATGAAAAAAATTTAGAAATTTATACATTTTTAACACATATTAAACATGATAAACATAAATAAAAGTGTGTTTTTAAAAAATTTGTCCGATTTCATTGAAATAGATAGTTAATTCTGGGACACACTGTATAACAAGAATGTCATGAATGCCGCTAATTTCCCAACCCTTCCGAATGGTCTCCCTCATTTTGTGTAGGTTATCCCATGCAGAGACAGGATCTTTTCGAAATGGACGACCCCACGGGATTTAGCTGAAAATTTGTATATTAATAAATTTTTATATTCTAATAACGAAAATTACATTATTTTCCTGGAGAAATATGCGCAACATACGAAAAAAAAATTGCATTCATATGCGCACTAGTTTGCATGGCACATGACCGTTATCTAACTTATGAATGTTATACAGTAGTGGGTTTTACAAAATAAAACGCAGATAATATCCTTTATTTATTACAATTTGCAATATTTAATAATATTTTAATAAATAAATCTTCATTTTCATACCTTTTTCTCCATACAAACTCGCATAAACAGTAATTTTTGTTGTTATTAATGCTTATTTGTTGCCTGCTTAGACCTAGTGTAGTCTGAATATTATTGTTGTAGTGTGAGTATATGATAATGCAGTGCTGTGATCTATCTACTTGCGAGTTGCCCCAGGTCATTTAAATGCCCGGTTAGGTCAATTGAATGCCCGGTTAGGTCAACTGTACGCCCTTGACGATTGGTTAGGTTAAGTCATGATATTTTCGTTAGTTTTTACGAAAATATCACTACTTAACCTAACCAATCGTCAAGGGCGTATAGTTGACCTAACCGGACATTCAACTGACCTAACCGGGCATTCAATTAACCGGGGCCACTCAGCAACCTCGTATCCGGGCGTCATGAGCGGTGTAAACTAGAAAACGGTCATGCATCATGCAAGCTAGTGCGCATATAAATGTAAATTTTTTCGTATGTTGCGCATGTTTTTCCAGGAAAATTGTCATTTTCGTTATTAGAATATAACAATTTATTAGTATACAAATTTTCAGCTAAATCCCCGTGGGGTCGTCCATTTGGAAAAGATCCCAGAGACAATCCATTTAGCATGAATAAGTTTCAATGTGGAGAGATTCATTTACGTTGAGTGCTGCTGAAACTTTATTCGCATACCAAGAGGTAAAACTCGCCTTGATATACAACCTCAACATCCACCAATCACAGTCCAGATTAAATGTCGCCATTCATGACGTCATTTTAATCTGTAAGATTATAACTAGCAACTGTTGACCGCGAAATTATGATGCCGCGAACTCGTCCAAAGATATGAAAGAGCGAAAATTTGCTACCGCGAAATTAACCTGGTTTACAGTATATATACTTATAAACTCATACAATATTATACTAATGTTTGTGAAATGACGTTGATGGGCCAAACCGAGGTGTTGACATGGTTACTGGCATGATCTATGTTCATACCATATTTCTACACTGTATGACGAACGCCGACTCTGAAAATTAATCCAGCTCAAGATAAAATTGCACAGCGACGCCGGGTAATTGGTATGCGGGAAGTAGGCCTCTCTGTAGCTGACATAGCCATGGAACTGGGAATTTCGAAGCCTAGTGTTCGACGCTGGGTGCAGAGGTGGCAGGAGACTGGGAATCTGCTAGATCGTCCTAAGTGTGAGACACCAAGAAAGACCACTAGTCCGGTAGCACAGACCCTGATTTTGCTGGAACCTTGCATTGTTTGTTATAAAGCAAATTTTTATATATTTTGAAAGCTTATACCACCCCATTCAAGAATCCATCCCGGTGTACACCTGACCCCCGCTTGGCTTTTTCAATATGGCCGCCATTTTCCAAGATGGCTGGCGAAACTGAAAAATCCCATATCCTGGTCAATACTTGATGGATTTTGATGATCTTGGTGTCATTTCTAGGGGTTTTAAGGATGATGAGTCAATCTGGAGGGGTTGTAGATACGTTGGGAGTCGTTTTGACCTACATTCATCAATACTCAAGGTCATTGGAGTTCAAACGCCCCCCGAAATAAGGAATATCCCATATCCCGGGCAGTCGTGGAGATATTTTGGTGATCTTACTGTCGTTTTTATGGTTTTGGGCGAGACTGAGTAGTTCTATAAGCACATGATAACAGTAGGATATCATTTTGCAACCCCATGGGTCAAGTCAAGGTCATTTGAGGTTAAAGTTTGGCCTTGAAATATGATAATGCCACAGTTGACATCACTGTATTTGCTTTATTTCAGTAACAATTTCTACAATCTAGCTAACTGCTGAGCACTTAACATCTTTTCTGCAGATAAAACCAGATCATAATGCTTAAATGACATAACCCACATTATATGGATATGGATATTCGGATATAAACCACAATTTATGCTGAAGTGCAGGGCACATGCATTCTATGGAAGGTTGCAAAGCTACAAGATATGACCTCGTAAGCAAAACAAAGCTCACACCTAGCTGGGGGATTGGGAGTGACAACTTTGATGCAGTTATTCACATTAGGTAACCATTTATTGGGGGCAAATATCAAAAGACATGGTTGTGTCAGGATCGTCAGGATCATCAGTCTGCTCTTCGTTTGCGTTTTGGGTCAATGGATTGTTGCAATCCAAGCCGCTGCCACATGCACAGAACATTGTGCAAGGGATTCCGCGTCCCATGCAGCCGCAGCGACTTCCCCTGCATGCTGATTGTGATTCACACCCACATCTGATTAGCTTCAGAACTTCATCTGGTGCTAAGCACACTCCTTCACCAACTGTTTTTGGGATGAGAACTCTGTTTGTTTCGTCTCTCTCCCACTTATAATGCACAGGGTCAAGTGGTGGTGGGTCACACTTTAGTGCATCGAGCCAGTTCGCCACAGTGTAGTGGGCTCTGAGCACATTTTGATGGAAAGCTTCAGTTGTTGGTGGTAGAGAACATAGTTTGGGTGCAGCAGTTCCCGACTCCTTCCGGCGAGGAATATCAGTGGGAGGGTCCTGTATCTATGCCGTGTACTTGTCCCTTATGGAGTCTGAAAGTGTTTCGTGGGTGATCACCCTACGGTGAATTCAAGAGTCCCCCACTTAGAGGTGTTTATGAGCCAAGTGATAAAAAATGAGTTGTTCGATGGTTGATCGTGCTATGTGGAGCACAGTGCAACCAGAGACGTCTCTCTAAAGCAGGGGTCCCCAACCTGTTGCTCGTGAGCACCGCTGTGCTCCTGAACAGTTTGTCGGTGCTCTTTTACAGTGCTTAAAATCGTGCTCGCGAGTACCAGTTCTAGTTTTAGCGCATCACCTTCTACATTTATTTTTCTTCATTTTGGCAGTAATGTGAAAATATGTCACCTGATCAGAACTATGCATGTGAGAGTACATTTTCTGTCGTGAATAATTTTAAAAAGTAAAAAGAGAGTACGACTGAATCACGACCACCTGAAACATTATCTGCAAGTTGCTTTAGCAAACAATGAAGAGGTCGATTTCGAAAAATTGGTAAATGCACTTCAGAATTTGGGTTCTCACTAAATATTATTGCATATCTATTAAATTAGTGTTAGATAAAAGGAAGTTGTTGTTTTGTAAAAGTTTTGTAATGTTTTTGTTTGCAAATGTTTTTGTAAAAGAAATTAATTTTTTTTTAATTGTTTTCTTCTTAAATGTATTAAAACATTTTTGCAATAATAACTTTGACGTTGATTTGTTTATATTTCTGATTATTCTTTATTTTTGCAAAAATATAGTAGAGCTCGCTTGATATTCTAGAACAGGCTTGTCCAACATACGCCTCGCTAAAAATTTGTATCAGGCCCGGCTGGCGGATACTGAAAATTCATTATCTAATGTAATATTTTATTTCAATAAAATGTTATCTAAAATTTGGACACTGGCCCTCGGTGTGGGTCATTAATTGAAATATGGCCCTTCATGAAAAAAGGTTGGACACCCCTGTTCTAGAAAAACTTGGTGCTCACCGCATCGAAAAGGTTGGGGACCCCTGCTCTAAAGTGTGTGGCGAGGGGAGGACTAAGTATAGCAGTAAATGTTTAGACAAACTCCTTCATGGTTACGTTATAATACCATTTTCAAAATACTTATTTAATCGATTCTGCATATAAGGTCCAAACTCGCATGACATGCTGCTGTACATGATATTCATGCAGAGTTTGGAAAAATAAATAAATTTTTAATTTTCTTTCTATTTTATTTTTGCTAAGTAATTGATGAATTATTTCTCTTTTAAATTACCTTATCACTTTTTAGATTAAGCTTAATCATGCAATCATGTAAAATTTTGCAGTTAATTTTTTTTATACATTCCTATTTAGTTGTAAAAGATAAAGTCATATCTTGCCGAATCTCTAAATCTCTAATCTAAATCTAAATCTCTAATCTAATCCCTAAATCTTGCCGAATCTCTAAATCTCTAAATCTCTAAACACTCAATCTAAAATTTTAAGCATTTAATCTTTGCTCATATGCATATTTAATTTTAATTCATAATAAAATACATATTTCAACTTCCATTTTTAGTTAACTCGGCAAATCATGATAACATCAGATCTGTCAATATACTGTTTAAAAGAAAAATGTAACTTCATCTTCAAATAACTTGCTTATCTGTCCATATGCTGTTACAGCAAAAATTTGCCTTTATCTTCAAATGTTTTGCAAAAGAATTCAGCCTATTGAGAATCAAAAACACAGGTCAACATTAAATAATAATGACGTCACCAATTTAAAACGTATGAAAACCTTTGTAACCTTCCAAATTTTCCAAATTATTATTATGCTTGTCTAATCTGACCTAGAGGCTGAAAGCATTACCTGTAATATGTAGAAGCAGTAAAAGTCAGTAAAAGATATTTTCACTTCACCCTTGAGTCCGTATTCTCCAACAGTATTGTTGTTAAAATAACAGCATTTTCAAGAAGCAGTAAAGTTAGAAATCAGACAGTCTGAAGTCTGAGACCGTTTTGCCTCTCCAACTTCTCCGATACACTACAAGAAGAATCGGGGAACCGTCAGATAATTCAGTAAGTTTTCACAGAATCTTCCGATCCGCTGTAAGAAGAAATCCGAGTGTAGTATAAAAGAAACTACTGCGATTCCCAACACAGTACCAGTACCCCAAAGTGAGAAATCTGTTATTGCCACTTAACCAGAACCCCCGTCAACTTCGAACAACCCTCGGCCATAGACGGAGGGTTAATATATATATATATGATGGATAAAACCACGAAGGAAAGGAAACACAAAAAGGTGCTCAAGCGCTTTCGTCTAATGACATCCTCAGGATGTCATTAGACGAAAGCGCTTGAGCACCTTTTTGTGTTTCCTTTCCTTCGTGGTTTTATTCATCATAAATATTTCGTGAAATAATTTTCATATATATATATATATATATATATATACATATATATATATATATATATATATATATATATATATAATATATATATATATTAGAATACGCCGATAACGCGAGGTTACGTTCAACAGATCTCCGTGATATCGCAGTCTGAGTTAGCTCTTATTAAATATCTTATGGGGAAAAATAGGTTAGGTTCTGAAGCTCCCCAAAATATACGACTTTTACCGAACGTATTAGAGTAACATTATACTATTGTATATTACTTGTAAATAAAATTTAATAATAATTAAAACATGATTTACAGGTACATAGAGTTTTACATGAAACATAAATTTGGATGTTAACATTTGAATAATAAAGGCGACTACTCTCTTTCAAAGAAGTAAGTACGTAGATGTATGGAATACAATTCCCATGCATATCAGGCAGGCTTCATCACTAAATGTATTTCACAAATCACAGAAAAAGCGCTTCATTAGCTCCAACTGATGTATAAGTTCACTACTGCCATTTTTACCATTGTAATCAATTTTGTATTGAACTGGTAGTATGGCCACAAAATGGTAGAGTGCAATGCAATTGCAAATGTTGATCAATGTTGCAAAGGGTGGAATGGTGCAAGAGGTTATGCAATAAAGGGGGGCCTTGCAACAAGCCAATGCTGCAAAGTGGGGGTTATGCAACAAGGGGGAGGAGTTATCCCCCAAGCTGCAATGAAGGGGAACTCCCCCAGCAAGCTGGGGAAATTCACTTAACCTCTTTGGGGGAGAAGGTGGGACAGCCTCAACCCCCAAAGGGAAACCTAACCTAAGCCTTAGCCTAAGAAGGAGAGAGGGGTGTTCGCCTGGCCCCAGCTAGACGCATAATGAGAGTTCATCCAAGCGCCCGCTCTCTTATAAGGTCCTAATTAGCCAGTTGGCTTAGATGGCTTAATCTGACTTAGAAGGCGTAAATGGCTTGTTCAGGTGTACATTATTAGGGTTGAGTTGCCAGATTGCGCTATTTATTTAATTAACGCATATATTCTTGACAGTTGGCTTAGAAATCCGCCAGTTGGCATAATCCGCCAGTTGGCTTAACCCGTCAGTTGACTCAGAAGACATAGAAGGCAGGTGTATGTGTATATATTAATTAACTTTTCAGCTGCCAGATTGTGCTATTCAGATATTCTTGGCAGTTGGCTCAAAAATCCTCAGTCGGTTTAGAAGGCATAACCAGCCATTTGGTATACATATAATTAAATAATAATATCGTTTATATATATAACCAAAATAATTAAACAAAACACCATTACATTATTCTGTTTATTTAAACGAATTATTGGAATAAATTTCACGAAACATATAGAAAATAAATATACAATCCTATACAAACGATGGAATATATGATCAAAAAAATAAAATAAAAAATAATAATAGCATAAGAAATACGAACGAGGAATATATATATATAATCAAAAAATAAAATAAAAAATAATATAATACAAAACGATGGAGTATAACTATCAATATAACAGTTCAATAATTAAATATATTAAAAATAAATATACATCAAAATACATTCACTTTATGTTCTACTGCGCTTAACTAAAACACTAAACTCGCACATAATCAAGTCTACAGTCACATCATTATTGCTTTGCACTACGCAGTAAATACGATTTAACATTATTTCACCGCCCAAGTTATAGGGATACCCATACTCGATGTAAATGGCCTTCATATCGTTCAATACTATTTTTGTGCCCACTTTACATTCGGTCGGCAAGTTATCTTTAAACACGGATAGAATACAATCAAAAGCACGCACGAAGAGGTCATCGTTAGCCACCACATCATTATTAAATACAAGTTTATAAACACTCCTTTCCAATCGAGGGGTTTTTCTTACCGATCCGAACTTTTCAATCGTGACTCTTCTTCACAACGCATAGCGGCAATTGAAATAATCTAAGTCGTAACGACAGCTGCTCATTATATAGAGGTACAATTCTTCAGGGTGAACAGTGTAAGCCATCTCTGCCCTGTACCGCTCAAGTCCTTTGTACCAAAGTTCATGATATTTCGAAGAGTAACTCTTTTAAATAAGTATCCAGCTCAGACCATTCTCATCTTGTTCATTCCTACATTCGATAAAACCGTCGAGCAGAGCGGTGTATGCGTATTCAAGAACCGTGTCAAAATAAATCATATCCGTAACACGCGTGTCTAATATAGGCTTCAGCTTGCGGAATCCGACAATTTCAACCATTCTGTCGAGGATGAATCGGTTTCGCGTGGGGACAAGAACGTTATTATCAGATGCATTCTTCCACATCAGTCGTATATCAATGCATGGCTGATCGTTATTTATACACAACGTACAAACAATGGCATATGAGGGGGCATCACTAATCTCTTTTCTTCTTGTACCTACACGTACAGGTATTTTATAACGGTCCTCACCCAACTTCTCAACGGGAGGAGTGAGTCACACCATAAGCTGTTGAATCGTGTACGAGTTTGTTCTAGATGCATTTTAAAAAGTCGGAGTCGATATTTTTAACAAACATCTGCTGCAATGCCCGGGACAATCGTTGATAGATTTTTATTAATTTATGGTATTTCTTTAGCCTATTTCTCATTTTGGAATATACACCGTTTTAGGTTCGTTTGGGAATATATTCGTTCTTAGAAGCACCCTAAACGTGTTTCGCGGGTGAAGGTCACAAAGCAAATATCTGTAACGCTGACTTGTAGCATCTTTATAAACTTCCAAAAACTCCTTACACTGATTCGGGAACATTTGATTGGCTAATACCACAATTTGTGACACATCTCTACTTTGCGCGAATAAGACTAGATATTGTGTATTTAACGACACATCACGCATGTATCTATTTTTGAAAAATAGATTCTGATTGATGAAGAATACGTTTATGTTAAGATGGTGGGAGAACACTGTAAATGTCTCGGCAAACGTTTTATCCATTTCCAACATGAGATCGCAATTACATTGACTGTATGCTCATTTCCCTTTAACGAATTAACGTCATATACACCTTTGTGGAACAAAATACCATCTTGGTACTCGTTGAACACTGATTAGTAAGTCGAATAGCACCATATTAGTTTATGCACAAATTTTGAGAACATCTCCCCCTAATCTTTAATGATTTTAAGCGTAAACACAGTTTTATCACATCCTGTAGAGCCAGATATAATATATGTGGATGGGCTTGTGAACCTGAATTTTTCTATAGATTCCATCTCTCACACGTTAGATCCCTAAGTGGAGTATTTACAAAGTATAACAAAATTTAAGTGCTGCTCCTTATATTCTTGTTTTTCTTCTTTCACAGAACCGTGAATGACGACGATGTACAGCACTCCATCATCGATATTACACAAAACCCCGATGACAGTATAGTTACAGACTCCAATCCCGCTGCCGAACCCTCACCAGCGACACCTCCACCACGTGGCAGTTCAAAGCGGAGGCACGATGATGAAGAACCTTCCACGTCAGGTATAAAACGTGCCAGGAGTGCACCGGTTGCTAGACCCCCAGTAATAGAGCCCCAGCCCTCTACGTCTTACGACACAACCCCCACACTAGTTTCCTCCCCAAATATACCCCCTTATTCCTGTTCAATTCCGGGTACATCCTCCACACCAGCAGCAGCTTCTCGTGGTGTGGAGGAAGGTATAACATTCGAACTGGTGCGCACCGCTAACCCAACCCCTGCCCTGACTAGAAATCAGTACGTGGTCAGGGTTGACCATGGAATCCTGTCTAGTAACGGTGTTGGACTTCGGCGCGTAGTTGAGCGTGTTGTGGCGTTTGCCCTTCAGAACCGCGACGAACGTGAAGTCAGGACGAGGCTGTCCTTTGGGTTCGGGTCAGATGACGGGGATGTAGATGATTTTTGGGTTGTAATACCATTTAGACGCTTGGCAGCTGTGGATACAGATTACATTTTGGGGCGTATAATGCAGGCCTCTCAAAGTAGTACAGCTTTCAATATGGGCAACTTGACGGTAGATACTGACAGAATATTCTGGGTTGCGGGTCATAGTGTCACCTTCTACTCTTAATTTCAATTCTCATGCTATTTACAGACGGCATATAAATGTCGATCGTGGTTACGGCTTTATAGCAATACTCTTGAGAAGTCATTATAATTAACAGTTAATAATTAGTATCAAGCCAGAATTAACACAAAACACAGTGAACACTCCATACGCCAGTGCTACACTTCTTTCTATTGAAACCGAGTTATTTCCATTATTATAGTTAGCATAGAATAATTTTATTCAATGTTCCAATTATAATATTACCATATATTCGAGTGAATTTTTGTTTAAATTTGTTTAGAATTTTTACAATTTTTTTCCCGTTAGGCAATTTGTAGTGCATTTATTTGTGTATTTCTTAGATAGAGTAGTTAGAAAAGCCACTTAAGTGATCATTCCATAGATTGAGATCGGTTAAGCAGACCAAATTAGAATACATTAACAGTACCTTCACATATGAGCGATTCAGACGGTGCGCTTTCTGACACTGAAAATTCCCCTACACCAGCGTTTCTTAACCTGGGGTGCTAGCACCCCCAAGGGGTCCTGAAATCGATTTTAGGGGGTGCTGGAAAAAGGCTTCTGTCATGTGCGGTATGGATACGTTAGGTCCGTTAACCAAACTCCTTCACAAACCCCTAATCTTTTCTATTTTATTAACAGATATTATTGTATGAGAATTTGAATATATATTTAATTACGAAAGATTTATTGTACGTTTACATTATCACCATTAATATTAAGAAGGAAGACGTTGACTCTGTGTCACAAGAAATTTACTTTTTTTTGCATGATTTTGATCCCAAGATTAGAGGGTAAGTAATTCTCCTTGATTGTTATTCTTAACATTTCTTTTGGCCGCTTGATCTATTGTTATATTCAAGAACAAGTATTTTATTATATTGTTATATTTATTTTTTACTCTAAATGTGCTGCTTTTAAATGTATGTTCACTTTGCTTTAACTTGATATCTTTTTATTCAAAATATTATTGGTCAACTATAAATTGTACTCATATTCTTATTTGTTTTGTATTTGCGTGGTGCTTTTTGCTACTAACCTAGACCTAACTACAGGGGGTGCTGATGTCGAAAAAGGTTAAGAAACGCTGCCCTACACCCATTTTTCCATCTACCCCGCGCCCTTCAAATATATTTCCAAACACGCAAACTTCAGATCAAGCACAAGCCAACATGTCTCAAACCGCTACCCCAGCATACATTAACTTAGGTAGACTTGTAACCTTCCCCGATACTGTCCTAATTTTTAAGGGAACCATACATAATAACTTCGTTGAACCTCGCGTAAGACCTTGGATTGAGTCTCTAGCACAACATTTCTTACGCGAAAACATCACAGATGATGACATAAAAATTAGGGAAACTAAAAGGTTTATTGACCCTAAAGAGGTGAATGCCCATGATACAGTTACATATGTCCCATCCATTAGCGGAGCTACAACTTGGGACAATTTTAAAAAACACTTATTCGAATTTTATAAGGAAATAACACTCGTACAACCATTGCCCACATTAGAAGCTGTCTTCCAAACTAAATGGAAGAAAGAAGAACACGAAATTTAAATAATTTTATTACACAAACACATAAACTCGTAGGAGAAGCCGTCCGAGCCGCAGAAAATGCATGCAACATTACATTCACTTCACAGCAAAGAAACCTAAGAGTAGCAGCATCCATTTACCAAAACCTAGCGGTAGTACCTAAAAAGAAATTTCAAGATTTCTAAATAATGACAAACCAGTAAGCGAAGCCATAAATAAAACAAGGGAACATTACCCAGACTTAGCGAGCCAGAACTACCGGAAGGGTAGAGAGACCCCCCATACACTACATCCAGCAACAACAACAACCCTATAAATCGAGGCCGATGTAGGGAACACCACCTCAGAAACAAGCTCCACAAACCCAGAATGCACGCCCTCCTCCTCAGTGTTTTAATTGTGATAGTTTTGGGCACATGATGAGTCAATACAATTATCCCCCGTATTGCTCCCATTGTAATGAACATTGTCATCGCCGTGGCGACTGACAAAAATGTGCTGACAAAGCCCCTGCAGGGTACAGGCCCCACTTCCAGAAGTCAAATCAATAACGCTCCAAAAAGCTCTCCAATTCTCAGAAACCAGTTAATTCCCAGCCTCAAGAGAATCACCAACCAAATAGATCACGACTACAAGGTCAACCACACTATTACCCGATGTCCAGACCACAATATAATCAGCAAGGTCGTCCGGTACGTAGAAGTATCCACTGAAGAATCAGTTTCCCCAGAGTACATTTTTCAAGAAGACCCTCCAGTGTATGGTGATCCCATAGCATATGACTCAGGTCCTCTCATCGAAGTCAGTTCAAGTTCTTTTTCAGATCCCACTTTGGAGACAGCAGTTCAGTCTCCTCCCTCCTAAATAGCAGTAATAAATCCACACACACGCCCATAAACTACCCATCAGGATTATAGGTGCGAACCTACGAGATTTAATAATAAATTGCAGCACAGATAACCTAGATTTAACCGTTCTCTTAAATACAGGAGCACATGCGACATTAATTAAGAAACAATGTGCAGATGAGTTACAAAAGAGTACAGATTATAAATATGAAATTAAGGCACCTTCCTGCCAACTCAGAGGAGTTACAGGCACACCCATACCTACATATGAAGAAATCGAATTATATTTGGAAGTTGGTAACGCGGTATATCCCGCAAAATGTTGTATTGTGGACGCAGTAAGACCGATATGATATCCTACTAGGTATGGATTCCTTCAGCCAGAATCAATGGGAAAATTACCCAGCTGGAAAATTAGTTAAGTGTAGAAATAAGACACCCTCTCCATGAGAATAATAGACAGGTGTCGCACGTTCAGTCTAATGCTAACAGAATCAGTTTAGTTCGGATTTCCGAAAGAAATAGGAAACCCACACCAGTTTATAGCAGTTCAAGTCAGTCGGTTGCATCCAGAGGGACAACTGCCCCAGAAATCAGCCCCCAGAGTAATCACTTCCAGTTGTTGAATCGAGCAGGATCAACACAGTCAGTTTCCAGTCAGTCAGTTTCATTTAACTCAGTAGTTGAGACTCGAAATACAACTGAAACGATTTTTCAGCCAATAAGGCAAATTTTAATCATCGAACCAGAGTCAGATTCACAATTTTTCATATGCCCTACGGAGCATATAACAATAGCACCTTATGAGAAGATTTATTTCGTAGCAAGAGTAGTAAACGGTCAAGGAAAACTATTAAAGTCAGATCGCACTCTTATTACCGAGAAAAGTAATTTCAAGAGAGATGTTCTTATTGCCCAAGTTCTTAATCATAGTCAGAATTCAGCTATCCCTGTTGCTTGTTTAAACAAAGGAAAAAGCCCTACTGAATTAACTTCAAATCAGGGAATAGGAACTGTTTTCAAAGTAGAAATAAATTCAGATTTCCCCACCAGTACTATAAATCGTGTTTCCAGTTCCTTAGAGTTAAACCCTTTAGCATTAAGAGAAGAATATAAGAAATGTCTGGAGCACTCTCTTCAGGTGTCACCAGCCTTACAGGATTCCACACTACTGGAACCACTTCTCGATTTCCTGATAAAAAATAGATGTGATTGCCCTAAAAGGAGATCCTCTGGGCCGGACTAATTTGGTCCCTTTCGAAATCAAGCTGGAACCCAATTCCAAATCCATCTTCATTCCTCCCTATTCTTCATTTCTCCCTATAGGGTTCCACATTCCCAATTAGTTACTATTGAGGAACACATCAAGGACATGTTGGAGCAGGATGTCATTCAGCCTTCAGCTAATCCCTGGTCCGCTCCTATGATTCTTGTTTACAAAAAGAACGGAACATCTCGTCCTTGTATAGATTTTAGACGCCTAAATCATATTACCATCCCAGACTGTTTCCCTATTCCAAACATGCAGGAAACAATTCTGAAAGTAGGGAGAGCTAACTTCTTTTCATCCCTTGATTTAGCATCCGGTTATTGGCAAATGGAGGTCAGTCCCGAATCTCGGGCATTGACTGTTTTTTCCACTAATCGAGGCCATTACGAATTCCAGTTTTCCCTTTTGGAGTCCGAAATGGGCCTGCTAATTTCTCTAGGTTGATGAATATAGTTCTTTCCGACCTATTAGGTGTCGAAGCTCTGGTCTATCTTGACGATATTATCGTTTATAGTTCAAATATAAAAACACACTTTCAACGTCTTCAGAATGTGCTATCACGTTTGAGAAAAGCACACCTTAAACTGAAACTTGCAAAGTGCAACTTCTTACAGGAATCCCTGGTATACTTAGGATTTCTACTCTCATCCACTGGAATTAAACCTGATCCAGCCAAACTTGAAGCACTGGAAAGGTACCCTGTACCTAAAACCATCGACGACGCTCGTGCATTTATTGGATTTGTCGGATTCTATCGAAATTTTATCCCCCAATTTTCAAACATTGCTAAACCAATTACCAATTTGTTCCAGAAAAATGCTAAATTTAATTGGGAATCTGATCACCAACATGCTTTTGAAACTTTGATCAGTAAACTAACTTGTCATCCCATTCTCCAATATCCCGATTACACCAAACCCTTTGTCATAGCCACAGATGCTTCCTCTTATGGACTAGGAGCCGTCCTATTGCAGGACGTAGATGGTGGAGAATTACCCATTGCTTTTGCCAGTCAACTTCTCTCTGGACCTCAACGGAATTATTCACTACGGTCCGAGAGGCCATAGCAGTATATTGGGCTTTGAAAAAATTCCGAAATATCGTCTACGGCTACGATATAACCATCAAAACTGACCATAAGCACTCACGTATCTCTTCAAGGACAAGCTACTTGAAGTACGGTTGAGTAGATGGGCTCTGTTGATTCAGGACTTTGCAGCAAAAATCGTATACAAACCAGGAAAACTCCAAGTTATTCCAAACGGATTGTCGAGACTCAAGCCCGAAACCCAAGTGAATAAGATAGAAACTCTTCCTGTGTTCGACCACGAATATTTGCAATACTCCCAACAACAGAACCAACATATCCAGAACCTTCGCGCTCACCTGGAACAAAAGGAACCATCTAAGGTAAAAGAACAGTACAACATAAAAGATGGCCTCGTACATTTTAGGAACGAAGATGGAAACGACCTCGTGGAAATACCAAAGGATCTCGTAGATATAGCCATCGGACTTTGTCACGACTCACTTTTGTGTGGCCATATGGGGCCGAATCGCACTATCAAAAGTCTTTTGGAGCGATACCATTTTCCAGAAATGAACAAAAAGGTACATGAATACATCGCTGAATGCCCGTCTTGTTTAAAACATAAAGGCAACGTACCCTTCACAGCTTCCATGAATAAATATCCAGTATGCCAACGACCCTGGCAAAGAACTGGAATGGACATACTTGGACCATTCCCCAAAACATCCAAGGGAAACCAGTACATCATTGTGTTTACAGACCACTTCTCGCGTTACAGCGAAGTAGTTGCCATTCCAAACCAGACCTCGGAAACTGTGGCAAGAGACCTAGTGGAGCGCGTCATCCAAAACTATATTACTCCTTCCATCCTAATTTCGGATAACGCCTTTAGTTTCACTTCCAAGCTGTTCGAATCACTCGGTAAAATATGTAAAATTAAAAACACACACATTGTGGCATACCATCCGCAGGCAAGCGGCTTAGTGGAAAGACACAATCGAAAGATCCTAGAAGCCTTCCGCCATGTTGTCGATGCATCCACCCGTACATGGGATGATTCTCTCCCCATGGTACAAACAGCCATCAACAACGGCTATAACGTGTCCATCGGGGACACCCCTCATTTCGTATTATATCACTACGACAAACGGCTACCTTTTGATTTGCCTGACCAAATCGACCCGGCAGTTCTAACACCTGAGATGGCAGAAGCAAATCAACAACTAGTTCAACGATCTTTCAAATTTTTTGACATAATCCGATATGCCACCAGGCGTGGGCAACCCCTGGCACGCGTGCCAAACGTGGCACGCCAACGACTTTTTTCCGGCACGCGATTCCCCGGGCTCACCTTAAAAAAAATTAAAATAAATAAATATCCAAATTCTTCGCTGAGTTTTATATTTTAACTTAATGTTTTCTGCTAAAAAATGGTAAAGATTAACTTTTGCATCAAAGATTTGACGATTTTGGCACGCTCACTTAAAAAGGTTGCCCACCCCTGCCCTAGACCAACGAAACCAACAGATGGAGTAAGAGCAACATAGGCGTCATCCCCGTCAACGGACTATAATCGTCGGTATGCGCTGTTATATAAAGAGCGTAAAACCGCCAAGTGCTCATCGCAAATTATACCCAAAATGGGATGGCCCATATAGGATTATGAAAAACCTCGGAAAAAACCGTTACGAAATCCTCGACCTCCGAGACCATTCCAAACTAAAAGTCATTCACGCTGATAATTTGAAGATAGCTGCCGAACAACACCTTCCCAAAAAACATCTGCCAGGCCGTTCGAGCCGCCTACCCTTCGAAAGATCAAGATATTAGCAAATCCAGCAAGGATCACAAAACCGAAGTGGTCACCGTGGAAACCACTACCCGTAACGAAGATTGGTACCTCGTAATACCACCAGTACTCGAGCCAATCTATGAATAAGAAGAGATCCCAGAACCGAGAGTCCCCTCGGAACCATATCCTGGAGAAACCCCTTCTAGAGGATCATTCAGTGGAACTCTACCATCTCCTCCATCTCCGCCATCACCACCTTCACCGGTTGATGATCGACGCACGGACCCTACATACCGGCCGCAGATGCATCAACCACGTGAACTAGAACCTTCACATAAAAAACGAACCCACTCAGAATCCGAGCTTAACGGTCGATCCCCACTACCACCAAAGCGAGGCCGACCACTCCTCACACAAACACAAGTATCCACACGGCAACCCCCAGCTCAGTATAATCTAAGACGTAAAAATGAATGAAATTGTTCCTCTTATAATTTTGCAAATTATTTACTCTTGTAGCCCTAGTATTAAACTTTCTACCGGAGTTGTTATAGAAAAGCTTGAGAAGGACAATTTTTGAAAGGACACGCGGACCTTTTTCTCAATTTGCAACCACCTGCTCAAATTAAAACCAGTCTCCTTCAGATAAAAACCCAATTAAAAGCATTTGAAAGTAAAATTCACGGTTCTTTTGAACCTATCCGAGGAACAGACCAAATTAGTCGCGTTTTATTACAAAATACAGTCAAAAACATTCAAACTACAGCACACACCTATCAGCTATATAAGCGTTACCATGGATACAAACTGTAACAACTGGAACTCAAAACTCAGCAAAATTTAATCAAAGAAATAAAAGGGGATTGATAGATATGGGAGGAAAAATATCCAAAAGTTTATTCGGATTTGCGACCGAAGAATACATTAAAAGAACTGAACTCAAACTGAATTTCTTCGCGCGGAACCGACAATATAGTGGATACATTTTAGAACAAACCATTGAGTCACAACACGAAAACAATCGTTTCCTCCACGCCCTTTCGGACAAATTTACATACCTTGAATCCCTGCTAGCTAAATACAAAGAACACGAAAGATATCTAGAATTAGTAGAAATAATTAACCGACAAGTAACCCTTATCGATAAATATTTGCAACAAATAATTACGATTCATTCCAAAGTTTTGCGTGCGACCCAGCTAGCCCATAGAAAAATCACTCTTTCCACACTAATACCATGGGATACACTTCAGTCCATAATGCACCTCTCTCAGACACAATTAAAATTATCACCCATATTCCCACTCAACCATGCTAATTACCCCAATTTCTAGAATACATCTGGACTGTACACGGACCTCGCCCCTACACTTACAGTACCTCATGATTGTACCATTTTTCGATGTACTCACTTATGACGTATACAAATTTCACCCTTTCCCAACACCCAACCAAAACAATTCTAATATCTATCGATTGTATCTACCCACAGTACCACCTTACTTTTCCTCACCAAAGACCTTTCAGCATATTCTATGATGTCAGATAAGCGTCATCCGGCATTGCAGATTCCAGCAAACGAACAAGCAACTCGTTTGCTCTCCACTCAAACCAGTAATTCTTCCAAACACTAGGTCCTGCTTTATCGACTTAGAACATACCGGGGCATGACGGTCACGGATTTTCACGAAATTCCATTCGTCTAAAACCGTTCAACTCCAAATTGGACGAGACATCTGGGTTTCTTTCGCGAATAGGACCACCGCTACTTTCGAGTGTCCGTCATATTATTCCCTCATCAAAATACCTGCCGTTATTCGTCTACCATTTGATTGTTCCTTACTAGTGATGTAGCGGATGTCATTTTTTTCACATCCGCGGATGCGGATGCGGATGAGGATGTTTGATTTCAACATCCGCGGATGCGGATGCGGATGCGGATGTCTACATTTTCGTTATTTTTTAGGATATATTAGAGATTTGTTGTGTTTAACGTATATAATAAGTTATTATATAGAGAGAGCTGTAGCTATAATGTAGTATAATTGATAAATTGTACAATAATTGCTGTACTTTTCTCTGAACATATAAAATAATATCAAGCATCTAACTAATATAGAAATCAATTAGTGAATTCGTCTGCAAATAAATTCGTTATATTTTGTTGAGTTTCAGCCACAATTAGAAACCATAATTGTGTTACCAGGATGCGGGACGTGAACCCAACTCAAATGCACCCACCGACCTCTTTCCCCAACCTCCACCCTTATAGAAAGAGATCTTTAATTAGCTTGATAACTATTTATATTAAGTTTAAAGTTTTATTAGGCATATTTATAAATGAGTAATTAAAATAAAGTAAACTAAGATGTTCATCGTTTAATGTTCAAACTTAATTATAGGAAGGTTATGCTTAAGGAACATTAATTTTTCTGCCTTTTCTGCTGCCAGTCTGTTTCTCTTTTCATCATATATTAATCCAGCACTGCTAAATAATCTCTCGCTTAGTACGTTTGTTGGAGGACAGGCTAAATGTTTCCTTGCAAGTTTACTCAAGTATGGATAGATATTCTGCGTATTTTTCCACCAACTAATAGGATTGTCACATGCAGCCAGGCGTTTTTCTTGGTGATAGCTCTCGATCATTTTTACTACATCTTTTGACATCGCGTAGGTCTCGTCATTGCTGCTTGACTCAAGAAACTGAGAGACAGATTCTGTGATAGATTTGCTTGTTGAAGGTGTTGGTTCTGTCACTGAAACTTTTATTCTTTTGGTGGGTGGCGAAGCGACAGATTCAAGAGATTGAAGCTCTTCAACTGCTTTGCCAAGTGATGATTTAACTCGTTCTAATGTACTAGGTGAAAATAACTTAGCTTTGTAACGTGGATCTAAGTAGGTTGCAAGAGAGTAACTTCATACAAGAACAGCCTCTCGTCTTGTCGCTTGCATCACTTTTGCGCACAATGAACTAGTTCTATTAATATAGTAGAATTTGATAATTTCCGCTTATTAATGACATTTTATCTCAACGGTCCACATCCGCACGACATCCGCAGTCCAAAGTGCGGATGCGGGTGCGGATGCGGATGCGAGAAAATGTGCGGATGTTCCGCGGATGCGGATGCGGATGTGACCTACATCACTATTCCTTACGTTGAAAAACCTTCCAAATATCCCACCCTTATAAGGTTAACATTAATGACTCATACCCCTTCCCGTCCCACACTAAATTTAAACCCGTTATAGAAATCTTAAATCTCTTCATGAAGCCGGTAACCATCCTACCCGAACTTCATGCTCCTAAATGGAATGATCAAATGAGTCGTTTTAAAACTTCAGATGATAACCAGAATAACCTTTTACAAATACTACAACCGATAACAATTATTTTTCAACATCTGGCGTCAGTATTATCATTGTATGTGCTATTATCCTCGGTATATTAGTAGTGAAAAGACTATTCTCGCAATGGCAAAATTTTTTAAAAAACATTGTGTTATGTCAAACTATTTATGCACGGCCCCAAGAGGGCGTCCTCGGACCACCTGAATTAGACTTAACCACCCCGACTTATATTGTGTATATAAATCTGCATTATAAAAACCATTAGTTATCATCTAGTTAGAATTAGTTACGATGTTATATTATTGTATTAATATTATTCTAGACTCTAGAGGGAAGAGCCCTATAAAAATGAACAATGAATAATTCTATCTTATTGCAGGTTTAATTAAAAAGTTTCTCACAGAAGGTACTAGTTTACAACCATAAATATCGACACATCGATCTTTAAAACTCTGATGATCAACACATTAATTGAAATTGGTAATACAAGTAAGCCAGCAAGTTCAACTTTTCGAACTCCTTATAATGGTTGTTCAGAGTTGTGAATATTATTATTATTATTATTATATTATTGTTTTTATTATTATTATTATTATTATTATTATTATGACGATGATATGATTGAACATTTCAGGATGGAATATTCTACAGCTGAGGGGGCGAATCACCACGCTCATCGTCGCCGGTGAATGGGTTAGAGGGATCACAGCTTCTCGTGAAAATTGATGCAATAGCATGGCCTTCAGGAGTGTCGCCCTCAAGAAAGAAATTACGATATATATGCGGCTACCCATTCTTAATGAGTTCTGGTTGTGTAAAAAGTTTTCGAATGCAATCACTCTGTCATTACAAATATTCATCTTTCACTTCTACTTTCAGGCTGGACTATTCTAACGCCGAGGTTTGTGGAATTGACGTATACGTCATGGATGCTCTGCAGTCTCCAATGGACGACCAATCATGAACATCAGTCGATGCGAGTCTGACACCCACACTAACCGGCTCTTCGCCCAAAAGTTGGTACTTTTCGTCGTTGGATTCTGTTATTGATTAGTCGAATGAGGGTTGTCGCCCGACTTTTCAAGAACTGATATTAAATACATGTCTGCGTTGCTGATGTGTGCAATCCCAGCCAAACCCCTCAACAACGCACCCCCCCACCTCCCGATAAGAAGACGTTACGATTCAGGGTTTGTGCCAGGCTTGGGTTCAAGTACTTTTTCTCAAGTACAAGTTAGTACAAGTACTTTCGGAATTTGAGAAAGTAAGTACAAGTACAAGTACTTTAGGAATTTGAGAAAGTAAGTACAAGTACAAGTACTTAATGTAGAAAATTTGGTCAAGTAATTCCAAGTACTTAATTGTCAAGTACAAGTACAAATACAAATACTTTCAAGGAAGAAAATTAAATTTATCCTTATTTGTTTACAATTTTATTGTTATTCACAAAAATGAACGCAAACCTATCACAAAGCCCCTGTAAACATCACAAGGCTTATAGTTACACCAATAATACAAATAAGTAATGTTTCCTATAAGCATTACCTCATTGACACTCTAAATTCCCCTAGCCTGAAAGTAAGTTGGTTCAGAATATGAAAGTGAATATGTTAAACCCAGTTTAAATGTAAATTTGTCCCTTATCCTGAGGCAATGATGCTTGTTATCACAAGTATCATATTTCTAAATTAACTTAAATAAAAAAACAATGATGAAACTAAATCGATCAATTGCA
Organism: Bathynomus jamesi; assembly: GCA_023014485.1. Lineage (NCBI taxonomy): Eukaryota > Metazoa > Arthropoda > Malacostraca > Isopoda > Cirolanidae > Bathynomus > Bathynomus jamesi. The sequence continues at coordinate 231,021 of JAJOZX010001062.1, read as the reverse complement.
GTAGCGGATATAGGTTTTCGAAAAGGCTGGGGGGGGGGGCGGACCTTTACATACCGTATGTAAAAATTGCACCAAAATGATGTTTAATTATATATAAATATAATTACAAACACTGGAATTAAAAATACATATATTAATTAACCCTTTAAGCACCAGCAGGCAAATTTTTAGCATTTACTAAAATGTAGTTAAAGACCAGGTTTCTGGTAATAAATATTGGAACTAATTTGATTGACGTTATCTAATCCATCTGAGTAGTATAGCCGCAAAAGGTTAGAGTGCAGGAATGTTGCAATTTATTACGTAATGTTGCAATGTCGCAAAGGGGGTGGGGTGGTATGCAACATGTTGCAAGGGGGTGTTGCAAAGGGGGGATGCTGCAGGTGCAACAAGGGGTCATGAAACTTGGAGGCGGCGTTATCCCCCAAGAGAAAGGAGAGAAAGGAGGAGAGGTGTTCACCTGGCAGGAGCCAAGTGCATATTAAGACTTCAGCCGAGTAGGCGTTGTCTTATAGGCTCCTAATCAGCCAGTTGGCTTAGAAGGAGCCAAGGGGGGAGGGGTACACCTGAAGGAGAGAGAGAGAGAGAGTAGCGGCCTTTGAGTGCAAGGCATGCAACTTGGAGGCGGAGTTCTCCCCCAAGCTATTTTCGTTCACCTAACCTAAGAGGCCTCTAAGGGGTTTTCCCAAAGGGCCAGAAAGAGAAAGGACCAGAGGTCCTTGCTCGGCTGGGAGCCGAGCTTGAATAACTCCGTCATTAGCTTCTCACTCTTTTATAGACCTCTAATCCGGCTGAGTTGCCAGATAGCGCCATGTATTCAGGCTGAGTTGCCAGATAGCAAAAACCATATTAATCAAAATACCACAATATATTTATATGATGGTAGTTAATCAATACAGAATTAATTGTTGGAATTAAGAAGATTCATCTGTTTAAATAATTTAAACACACGCTCTTTACACAATAAATCACTTAATTCCTATTTTATTATAAATACCGAACAACAGTGGGAAAAACGAAAGGTAAAGAAACCTTGCGAAGAAAGTTGAAATTAACCAAAACACACGCTCGTCCATTCCCCCCAATCTCCTCACCCCATCTGTGTTTGTGTATATATATATGTATATATATATATAGAAAGAATCATAATAACCGTGTCTATTTAATTTTGTCATTCCTTATATATATATATATATATACATATATATATATATATATATATATATATATATATATAAATGGATTTTCACCGAATTAAAACATTAGCCAAAACACACGGTTGACCATTCCCCCCAATCTCCTCACCCATCTGTGTTTGTATATATAAACGAATGAACAACTCGTGCACACACGCACGCACACACACACGCCTCTGTACATATCATGTGAATGAAAATCAGAAAAAAATGCCAAACGTATATTTTGTCAATCCGTAAATGGCTTGAGTTGCCAGATAGCGCCATGTATTCAGGCTGAGTTGCCAGTTTGTGCTATATATTTAATTAATTAATTCTAATCGAAGACTGAGTTGCCAGATACCACTTTTTAACATTATTATGGAGAGTTGCCAGATACCATTGTATACATTCTTATAGACTCCTAATCAGCCAGTTGGCTTAGAAGGTGTAAACGGCTTGAGTTGCCAGATACCACTTTTTAACATTATTATGGAGAGTTGTCAGATTGTACCATTTATTTTCTTAAAAGTTGGTTTAGAATTCCGCTAGTAGGTTTAGAAGGCGTAACATGATATAATTAACCAAAATAATTAAGTAAAACAACATTGCATCATTCTGTTTATTATAAATATATAGAAAATAAATATACATTTCAATAATAATAGAAATGAGGAATATGCATATAATCCGTCAATATAACAGTACAGGAGAAATACACACACACAATTATGGAGATATATAGAAAATAAATATACATTTCAATAATAATAGAAATGAGGAATATGCATATAATCAAAAAAATATATACACACACACACACACACAATTATGGAGATATATAGAAATAAATATACATTTGAATGATCAATAATAATAGAAATGAGGAATATGTATATAATCCTTCAATATAACAGTACAGGAGAAATATCACACAAATATGTTAAATACATTTCACTTTTTTTTTCAAAATACTAAACTCGCACTTAATCGAGTTTACAATTACATCATTATTGCTCTGCATTACACAGTATATGCGGTTTAATAATATTTCACCGCTTAAAGTATAGGGAAACCTGTATTCGATATGAAGGGCTTTCATATCGTTCAGTACTATTTTTGTTCCCACTTTACAACCGGTTGGTAAGTCATCTTTAAATACGTCTAGAATACAAGCAAAAGCACGCACAAAGAGTTCATCGTTAGCTACATTATTAAACACAAGTTTATAAACACGCTTTTCCAATCGAGGGTTTATTTCTACCGACTCGAGCTTTTCAATCGTGAACTCATCTTCACTCAACATAGCGGCAATTGAAATAATCTTCTAAATCGTTACGACAACTGCGCGTTATATAAAGAAATAGTTCTTCAGGGTGAACGGTGTAGGTGAGCTCAGCCTTGTACCGATCAGTTGCTTTGTACCAAAGTTCATGGTATTTCAAAGAGTCTAAACTTTTTAAATAAACGTCCAGCTCTAGACCATTCTCACCTTGTTCAGCCCTACACTCGGTAAACCCATCGAGCAGAGCGGTGTATGCGTATTCAAGTACTGTATCAAAGTAAAGCATATCCGTAACACGCGCGTCTAATATAGGTTTCAGCTTGCGGAATCCGACGATTTCAAACATTCTATCGAGGATGAAACGGTTTCGCGTAGGAACAAGAGCGTTATTATCAGAAGCATTCTTCCACATCAGCCGTATATCAATGCATGGCCGATCGTTATTTGTACACAACGTACATACAACGGCGTATGAGGGTGCGTCACTAATCTGCTCTCTTCTTGTACCTACGTTAGCAGGTATTTTATAACGATCTTCACTCCACTTCTCAACTATCACGAAGATTCTATTCATCTCCTCGACACTTAAATAAACCCGTTTGTTTGTTTGCCTACATTCCGTTTCCAGTACATAGCTAACGGTACCGGATTTACGCCTGAACACGCGCAACGATTTCGTCACGGACACATCGTACGAGGCGTTGAGAATGCTGCTCAAAGGAAGTTCCATCGTATTCGAGGAGAGCACGTCCACTCGGTTCAAGCTCTGAGATAACTATGAGCCGTGTGAGGCACGCAGGTAGGCAGGAACGGTTCGACGGGCGGCTGACTCGATGATACGTGAATGGGGTTGTTCGAACTCGTATGATCGGCGAGTCGCACCATAATCGAATTGTTGTACATATTGGGTAGGTGTTTTTCCGCTACAAGAATTAATTTCGGTTTTATCACTACCATACTTCACGGTATATGTGAGACTTTATAAAGTTTAGCTCTACAGCATACTTCAGCACATCGTCTGTGCAACGAAAGCCTTCAACGGTCTCACCAGAACATCCGTAGAGTATTTGTACATCTTGCAACTTCGCACAATCCAATGTGGTTTTAAAAGAGGCATAGGAGGGGGGAATAGGAAGTTTTTCGGTATCCACCACATCCTGGCACTTTGCTGAATACCATTTCATAAACGTTGTACAAGCAATATTAAAGGTAGCCATTTGAATACACGTCTGATCTCCTTTTTTTCTTCTACGGTGGCGAATACACGTCTGATCTCAAGGGCTTACTGCAGTCGACTGACCACGCAGGGAATCCCAGATAGTAGCATGACTCACGTTGCTGATCTTACAGTGGGCGGAGCTTAGAACTTTCACCTGTGCACACACACACACACACACAAAGGAGAAAGTGAAACGCTAATTGAAACATGATTTATTTAATAAACGAGATATTCAAGTTATATATATTTACAAATACGATTTAATAAACGAGATATTCAAATATATATATATATTTACAAATACGTGTAATAAATCAATAGATACATCAAAGATTATATACAAGACATACATATTTACAAATACGTGTGATAAGTAAGTTAACAATAGAAGCATCAAACGTTATGGTATCCAAAGGGTACGGTATCATAGGTACCAGGTAACTGGTAACGTTTCCTATAGGTGTTACGGCACACCTTCGTACCCCTAAGTTCCTTCACGCCCCCCAGCTTCTGCGCCCGAAAATTGTGGGTGCCTACAATTAGTTGGGGAGGTCGTTCGCCCTCATCATCGTCCAAACACACTAGATCCTTCAACGATTCAAAGTTAACAACCCGCCGATTCGCATGGTTGAGCGTAATACCCTTTGCCTTCACGATATATTTCATATCCTCCCCCACCCTGACCCGTACCACATAAGTTTTAGGTCCTGTTGAGACAAAAGAGTCGGCGTATGCGTTGTCCCCATACTCATCCTTGATCTCATCAGTGAGTTCGCCGAGGAACTCCCCAATAGCGGGCATGTATTCACCCTCCCTCTCTGTGAATATCACGCTATCTGTATCGGCATACAATACTCTGCCCAAGAGAATGCAATAGAACCCAAAGTTTTATACGGGCGTAGGCTGTTGTGAAGCTGGCCACAGGTATGTTTGTAACCCTTGAGGTATCTGTGGCCAATTCAGTGTTGTTGTACTTTATTATGTATTACCTACATTCACGATCTCCATGACCTCTTTATCGGGAGCATTGGCATAATCCCAGACATCACTATAACTTTGTGCCAAATGAATGTTCCCTTTGCCGGTATTCTGCGCAAATTTTCCCCATAGACTGTTTAGACACAACTTTGCACTAAAGCGCTTGCCAGGATTCTTTGCAATTTGGGCACGATCAAGTTGTATACCTTCGCGGTCGCGGTAACGTTGAATATAGGCAGACTTTTCATCTTCGGTATCAACTCCTCGCGGATACCCTGATGCCTCAACCTTATCCTTCAAAAAGGCGTTTATATATGGTGTGAAAAGGTTGGGTAGCTTCTGAAACCTCCACACCTCATGTATCTTCAGTATTCTATAACCATGGCGTACGGCTAGGGCCAGCTCAGGACTTGTATATACGCCTCTGATCTTACGCTGGTGGGGTATATGGTTACAATCGCCGTTATCCTCTTCCGCGCACTTCACGCACAGGGGAAACATGAGCTTGTCGTCGATAACGACAGGTAAGATTGGCATCCATAAATTGCGTGGGGGAGTACGTCTACGAAAGAGAGCCCAAAGTAACGATCATTCAAATTTCTTGAAAATTCATTGATGGAGGGCAGGTTAGGTCCCACCAGTTTCTCAGGAGCGCCCACGGGGTACGGATTGTTCTTCATCAGTATGGGTATAAAGAACAGAAATCGTAGTAATGGAGCTTCACGCCCTCCGTAGGTGGAAAGTATAGTCTGAATGGATTTGTACGTCCTCCAAACAAGCTATCACCACATTTGAGAGGATCCAGCACCATTGAACGCTTGATCGTGTTTATTTCCTCACGGTACACCTCGTCTGTCTCCATCCGTGCATCATATTCATGCTCCCACAAGACTTTGTGAGTGAACTGTGATCCTATAAGTTGATCGCGGGTGCGGGTCCATGCAAGACAGTCGGCAGGAGATCTACCGTGGATATCTCCGGCGATTCCGCACTCAGGACGGGGGCATCCATGCCACCAGCATCCGTTAAAGGAGTACACAGTCTTCACACCAGTGACACGGTTTTCACTTAACCCATCAACCCAAAAAACACGTCCATTAATCTTAATGGGTACTTCACCCGTGTTGCGGGCGTGCTTTATGTATACACCTGTCTGTTGCTGTAGGTGTATGAGCCAGTAAATAGCCTTGTGCCCGTAACTGCGGGGATTGTTTCGGTGAATAATGGCTAAGGTGTCTTTAGGCATGAAGTTATTCTTGAACACCGTAAAACATAATGATGCGATGGTGGTTGCGACTTGCAGCGGATCGCATTTGAAACGGGCTATGTACATCCTTCTAAAGGCCTGGAAACATACTCTAAGCACGCGCACATCATTCACGCAATAACGCTCACATTCATCAGCTATATTATAAGGGTTACTTTCATTAAAACTGTTGTAGTATCGATCAAAGTCTTCACGTTCATCCATACAGTCATAGTTAAAATAATGTTTGGGTGGTGGTGGGCCTACGTAGTTTAAAGTCTCGCTGGTGAGGAAAGTGTAAGGGAAGTATCCTTTGGAAACTTCAGCTGCTACTCCCATCACCTTGGGTAGCTTTGCTAATTTACAAGGTGTGAATAATAAAGTGTCTTTAAATTGTACATTGCCTCTTATTTGCATCTGTATTAATTTGTTGCCTCTTTTCAATGGGTCACCTGTAAATATCTCAGAGGATTCGTGTTCAAGCAACTCCTTATAAAGGAACTGCGTGTCAAACTTTGCCCCGTTATGGGCGAGAATATACACAGTCATTTTTTTGAACTTGTCGGCTAACTTGACAATATAGGACACAAATAGTTTCACAGGACTATCGCGGACATTCGTTTTAAAAACGTTTGTCCGTTTACCGCATTTGGGGCACTCGTCACATTCGATCCCCATACACTCATCACAGATGGTCTGGCTCATAAGTAAATGTGGAATTACCTCTTTGGTTTCAGCGTTCGTATATGTTTCTATATCGTAGTATACAGTTATACAAGGGTTATTTTTAGGCTTAGCATCTTTCATATAACATACATGCTTTACTCCATCCGCCTTATATTCCTCCTGGCATGTAGGACAGTGAATTTCGTCACACTTGTGCTTAAATTTCCCCCAATTATCCATTGTGTGAAACATACCACATTCACAAATTCTCATTTTCCTGCACGTGCCAATTGATTTATGAAAATCAAAACAGCTATTATTGAAAAATGTGCGTCTACACACATCACAGTCTCTCTTCTCAGCTTCAACTACACGGCTTTCACATTTGGTGCTTTTACACTGTTCACATACCATGTGACATTCTTTACAATGTCTCACTATATCATCCGCAAACTCGAGGCACCGCATACACAAATCATGATGTCTCCCATATTTTCGGCTTTTGTCATAACTCGCGTAAAGGCACCTTATATTACGGATGGGGAGATACGTTGTCCCTGACAATCCTAAAATAAGTAGGGGTCTTGTACGATCTCTCACACAGCTTTTAAAAACATACACAGTCCTACGACGATCATCCTGCCCAAATACAACTATACGGACATTCATTTCCTGTTCTACCCTTCTCAACTCTTCAGGACCCATATTACAGTCAAATTCAAGTTCACAGTCTACAGCTAGTTTACGGGCACGCTCCACGACCGTAGGCAACCAAATTTTTGTGGCCTGTGTATTTTGTACAGTAAACATACGTGCTAAGAGTACTGCTATAAAGCCGCAACCACGATCGACGTTTATATGCTTTCGGTAAATAGTCGGAGAATTGAAGTTAAGAGTATACGGTATGGCACTATGACCCGCAACACGGAATACACGATCAATATTTACCGTGAAGTTGTCCATATTAAAGGCTATACTACTTTGGGCGGCTTGCATTATACGTCCTAATATATATTCCACATCTTCAGCCGCCAAACGTCTAAATGGCACTATCACCCAATAATCATCTACATCACCGTCATCTGACCCGAATCCAAATGACAGACTCGTCCTGACTTCACGCTCGTCGCGATTCTGAAGAGCAAACTCTACAATACGCTGTACAACCCGGCGTAGCCCGCGCTCAATTCCATTGCTATACATGGCTCTAGGGTCGACCCTGACTCTATACTGATTTCTAGTCAAGGCTGGGGTAGGGGCTGCGGAGCGCACCAACTCAAACGTTATATCATCCTCAACAGAACGGGGCAACTGTGGCGGATGAATTAGGGGGTATATTAGCGGAAGGTGCTGCTGGGGGGATTGTTGCGTAAGAGGTTGAGGGTTGGGGATCTATTACTGGTGCAACAGGCGCGTATTTCGGTCGCTTTATACCTGACGTGGGGTTCTCTTCATCATACCTCCGCTTTGGACGTGCTACCGGTATCGCTGGTGAGGGTTCGTTGGCAGGGGAGGAGATCACAACTACACTGTCGTCGAGGTCATCCGTAATGTCAATGATGGGGTGCTGTACCTCATCGTCATTCACGGTTCTGTGGGAGAAGAAAACAAAATATAAGGAACAGCACTCAAAATTTGTAATATTTTGTAAATGACCCACTTCGGAGTGTGACGTGTTAGAAATGGACTCTGTAGAAAAATTCAGATTCACGAGCCTATCCACATGTATTATATCTGGACCTACAGGATGTGGTAAAACTGTGTTTATGCTTAAAATCATTAAAGAAAAGGGAGAGATGTTCTCGAAATTTGTGCATAAAGTTATATGGTGCTATTCGACGTATCAATCACTGTTCAACGAGTACCAAGATGATATTTTGTTCCACAAAGGCGTATATGACGTTAATTCGTTAAAGGGAAATGAACATACAATCATTGTAATTGACGCTCATGTTGGAGATGGATAAAACGCTTGCCGAGATATTTACAGTATTCTCCCACCATCTTAACATAAGCGTTTTCTTCATCAATCAGAATCTATTTTTCAAAAATAGATACATGCGCGATGTGTCGTTAAATACGCAATATCTAGTCTTATTCGCACAACGTAGAGATGTATCACAAATTGGGGTATTAGCCAATCAAATGTTCCCGAATCAGCGTAAGGAGTTTTTGGAAGTTTATAAAGAAGCTACAAGCACGCGTTACGGATATTTGCTTTGCGACCTTCATCCGCGAAACACGTTTAGAGTGCTTCTACGAACGAATATATTTCCAAACGAGCCTGAAACGGTGTATATTCCAGAATGACAAAGAGACTAAAGAAATACCGTGAATTAATAAAAATCTATTACACTGGTATGCATCAATTTTGCTGTCAAAGGTTTTGTAAGTGATTCCTATAGAGGTTTTCCTGCCGATTTCGAATCTGCAATCCGTTTTTCTCAATCAGCTCAGGTTATCCGGCTATGGCCTCATAAGTAAAATAGAATTTTTCGTGATTTTGTCAAAGCGGAATTGGAACAGTAACATCTATCATCACTTGTTTCACTTGTATAATATCTTTTTTTACTTTTCAGGCATATAGATAAAATATTTCATAATGAATAGAGCGTGTAAAAATGATCCCAATAGATTCTGCTACATATGTGGGACGGTTACCATGCCAAATAACCAGTCCCAAATCACTAAATTTGTGAAGACAATGTATAGAGCATACTTTGGAATTAAGCTAGGGGACCAGGACAAAAATTTCGCCCCTCATATGTGCTGCAAGACGTGCATTGAAAATTTGAGAAGATGGAGCAAAGGCAGAGCGAAATCTTTGCCTTTTGGAATTCCCATGATTTGGAGAGAAGGAAAGGATCACGTGACAGATTGCTATTTCTGCATGACAAACCTCCAAGGTGGGCTTATAAATTAATTTTTCTTAAATATTTTGAAATCCTCGTATGAAACTTGACATAATATTCACCATAATGTAATATTCACCATATATAGCATAATATTCACCATAATGGTAATCATACATTTACATATACATATTGTTATAGAAAATACATTTACACATACATATTGTTATACAAGTTACATTTACATATACAATGATTGCATATTTTCTTTCTTTTTCATTCATATTGTCCCCGAAGGGACAATATGAATGAAAAAGAAAGAAAATATACAGACTCCATCGACCTATTTCATATCTTACAGACCGCAGCCTTCCCTCACGAGCCGCCACTGTCTGAATGCTTCTTCTATTTCATATGCAAGTTTTATATCCATGTTTCTGTGTTTCTATTTTCAGGAGTTAACAAGAAGAATAAACACATTGTTGTATACCCTGACATTCCTTCTGCTATGAGACCTGTACCCCATGGTCCTGGAATTCCAATACCCGACCCACCTCAAACCCTGGACTTCGATGATTCTGATGATGAATCAGTGACCAATGCCAATGACCAGTCCCAGTCGTATATACCTCAAAATACCGCTTCAAATGAGCCGAGGCCTCTCAACCAGGCCAAACTTAATGATCTTACCAGGGATTTAGGACTTTCCAAATTAGCTGCCGAGATCTTGGGCTCACGACTTCGAGAGGACAACTTGCTGGCTCCGGGAACAACATTCTCCTGGTATAGGAAACGAGAGGAAGAATTCCGCAAGTTTTTTGCATTGCACGAAAATACCTCTTCCTTAGTGTACTGCTGCAATGTTGAGGGGCTAATCGAATCCTTGGGCCTGCCATATAACGCATCAGAATGGAGGCTATTTATAGACTCGTCTAAACGAAGTTTGAAAGCAGTACTTCTCAACATTGGGAATAGGGTTGCATCAGTCCCTGTAGCACATTCCGTACAACTTACTGAGAGCTACGATAACATGAAAATTTTACTGGATGCTCTCGTATACGACCAACATAACTGGAGGATCTGTGGAGATTTGAAGGTAATACTAATATCATAAGTAAACTATTGCTATTGACTATGTTGTTTTTCCAAAGGTTATTTGAGAGCGTATAAGAACACTTAACTTCCCCACAGAAGTGATACAGTCCAATGCATAGATTTTTTTTATCTGATAGAACAAATTCTCTAAATTCTTTAAATATTTTCATTTTTTTTCAGATTGTGGCATTTGTATTGGGAATGCAAGGGAGATACACGAAATACCCATGTTTCCTCTGCAAATGGGATAGCCGAGCGGATGAGAAGCACTATGCACAGCGTGAATGGGCAACCAGAGAGAATTTTGAACCTGGGTCGCATAATGTCGTTTCAGTGCCCCTTGTACCACCAACAAAAATTTGCTCCCACTACTTCATATTAAGCTGGGCTTGATGAAAAATTTCATCAAATCAATGAATAAGGAGGGTTCAGCATTCCGATATCTTGAGAGTAAATTTCCTCATATATCTGATGCTAAACTAAATGCTGGGGTTTTTGATGGTCCTCAAATTCGAACTTTGATCAAGGATACTCAGTTCGAAAACGCAATGACTCCAACTGAGAAGAATGCCTGGCAGGCATTCAAATCAGTTGTCACTGATTTTCTTGGCAAGCGTAGAAGTCCAGAATACGAGTCCGTTGTCGAAAACTTGATGGAAGCTTTCAAAGCTCCTGGGTCGCGCATGTCCATAAAAATGCACTTTTTGTGGTCCCACTTGGACTATTTTCCTGAAAATTGCGGGGTTTATAGTGAGGAACAGGGTGAACGATTTCACAAGATATCAAAATAATGGAAGAGAGATACCAGGGAAACTGGGATATCAATATGCTGGCGGACTATTGCTGGTGTTTGAAGCGAGACGTGCCCGAAGAAAAACACAGACGGAAAGCCAAAAAAACTTCATTCCTTCCTCAATAAACTTTTTTCCATATTCATTGTATGAATAAAAGTATTTATTCACACAATGTTTTCATTTTTCAAGAGTGTTCTTATAATATTACTCGTATCTACAGTGTTTAAGCTAAAAAAATCAATAAATTTGGGGATAAAATTGGACTTATAATAAATGGCCAATAGAGAAAAAACCTGACCTGATTGAGGAAAACCAATGTCATTTTCGAATTCAGCATGGTCGAATTATATAATGAGTTGAAAAAACCCTCACAGCAGACAAAAAAATTTCATATGCATACCAGTGTTATCGATTGCCCCGGGCAATGCAGCAGATGTTTATTAAAAATATCGACGCCGACTTTTTAAAATGCATCTGTGAAATCTGTCTTAACGTTATAAATTGCAATGTATCAATGAAAACCCCTCAGAAGGCTCGCCTACGTCGTTACAAGAACATAATACGTGCACTCGCTCGTAAAAGTTAAACTGTAGCGAAGAAAAAACGAATTATTGTACAAACAGGAGGGTCAGTTCTCTCTATCTTATTTTCAGTTTTGGGTCCTTTACTGACTAGATTAATATAATGAAGAAAGTGGTAGTGATTCCCCACGAGGTGTACGCTTCACTGCAAAGGAATCCAGACACGGTTCTAGATCCCCGTAAAAGCAGACTTAAAAGAATGGAAAACGAATTGCTAGCCCTATTAAACAGTGAAAAAACACCTGATGAGAAAAGAATCTTATACCAAGAAGCTCTGCAGAAATTTCTTCACGAATACGAAAATTATAAGAACCCTACAGAGATTCCTGTGGTTATTAGGCACAGCACGGGGGACGATGGACATGGCGACATAGGATCTGTGCCCGACGATACAGCTGACCAACCAAAAATTAAGGGATTAGCCACACAACATATCGAGCATGTATTAAAAAGCACCCTCCCACATACATTGAGGAGTAAAGGCTTAAGTCTTTATAATCTATTGAATGAGGATCCAGCCATACAATGGACCGATACAGGCGAGATCATTGTGGAAGGATCAAAGGTACAGGGATCGAATATCGTAGACATTGTCCATGATCTGGTGAGAAAGTGGGATAGGTCATCACCATCAGGATGGAAGCATATTAAAGCAAGACTACAACAAATAAATGTCCCTAAAACGTTGATAGGAAATCTGAACAGGTTAAAAGACTTGGAACATGCAACGCATGTGACACAATTGAAGACGCCGTCACCCCCGGCGGTAACACCTTTGAAGAGGAGAAAGAAGAGGTTAAACAACGGTCAACCCTACCACGTGCCTCTAAAATACGCAAATGGCTAACGTATTAACTAAACGCTATTATGACATTTCTAACCCATCCTCTTACGGCGGCGTAGATAGACTGTACAGAAGTGTTTACGGAGTAGGGAAAAAAGTTGTTGAAAGATTTTTGAGGGAGCAGGACGCTTATACGCTTCATAAGCCTGTGAGAAAAAGGTTTAAAACAGCCAAGACAACGGCTTCCTCGATTGATTCTATTTGACAAGCAGATTTAACAGACATGCAAAGATATTCTGTGTATAACGATGGTTACCGCTACATTCTATTCATAATAGACGTATTCTCTAGATATCTGTGGCTAGTTCCTCTGAAAAATAAATCACCTGAAACAGTTGCTAAAGCCACCAAAACGCTAATGTTAAAAGAAAACAGGGTTCCTGGCTATTTTCGTACGGATATGGGGAAGGAATTTATAGGCCGTGCTTTTCAGAACATGTTGACAGAGTTTAATATCAGCTATTACACAACCAATTCTATACATAAGGCTTCTTTAGCTGAAAGAGTTCAGCGCACCATAAAGGAACGCATGCACCGTTATTTTACACATAAAAACACATACAGATTTCTAGACATTCTGGAATTATTGGCATCATCCTACAACCGCTCACACCATCGCACGATTGGGACAACACCTAACGAAGTTTTAGAAAGAGGTACGCTCCCGAGAAGAGATGGATCACCAACACCACCACCACAATCTGCGCGCTTCAAAATCAATGATTATGTAAGGCTGTCGCGTTCGGGGAATAAATTCGCAAAGGGTTTTGAGCAAGGATGGACACGCGAGATTTTTAAAGTTAGGGCTATGAGACCTAAAGGTGAGATAATGATGTATTACATTGAAGATTTGAATGGGGAAGAAATCTCAGGAGGCTTTTACCGCGAGGAATTGCAGAAAGTTGCGTTTAATTTAGGAAAAAATGTGTTTAAAATTGAGAAAATTTTAGGAAGCAAAGGTTCAGTAAAGAGAAAAATGTACCTGGTGAAATGGCTAGGGTACCCAGAAAGCTTCAACACCTATATAAAAGCTGATGCAATAATGAAGCTTAAATAGTATGCAACATGGCTCCTAACCATTTCTACGTCACACTCCCGTCCTCCTCGTCCCTGTCTGTACACCCTAACAACACACTAGCCAACTTTGTAACAGAACTCCACGGGCACATTGAATTGGGTCGTGATTCGTATGAGGTGGGGATATGCGAAATTCAGCTGGACACCACCTTTTTAAATATTGAACATAAAGAAACCGTTTTTACGATTCTTAGAGACATTGACGAGTGTGAAAAAGCTGGGGTAGCTATGGATGAAACTATACATATCGCTCGGACTAAGGTTGCACGGTATTACAGTACAGAAGTAAGACTAGAACCGGGTCAATATGGTTCAGTCGAGGATGTTGTGAGAGGCTTAAACGTAAGTTTAAGAAACTCAAACCTTACGAATGATTTAGTATACGAAATCGTAAACAAATGAAACCCTGCACATACACTAATCCTAAAATCAAAGACTAACAGACGTATTAAAGACCATAGAATGCTCAAAATTCTAACCAATGGCCGATATAGCGCAGCCTTCCAAAGAGACACATTTCACGAGACACAGCATGACTTGTCCAGATTAATGTATCAATTGAAGATGGAGAAATTGGCTGAAAGGTCCCCAGACATGTGCTATATTTACAGTAATATAGTGGAGCACCAGTTTGTTGGGGATACCCAGGCACGCCTGCTGCGCATTGCTCACATCCCCAACCACAGAGGAAGGAGTTTGAGTATTACATATGACAGACCCCATTATGTGAATGTCGCAACTAATTTAATAACCAATATCTCAATATATATAAGAACGATTGAGGGTGAAAACTTCCCATTCGGTAACGGGAGCTTAACAGTGAAGCTACACTTTCGACGCACTGAGTTATAATGGATAGAAACCCTTTCACCGTCTATCGAGGGGTGAGATACCAGCGCGGTAGTGGACTTGGATCCATTTTTTCATCCATACTACGTACGGCTGTTCCTTTGCTGAAGAGGGGTGCCAGATACCTCTGAAGGAAAGCGCTACAATCAGGTCTTAACACTGCAGAAGACATATTGGCCGGGGCTAAACCTAAAGAAGTTCTAAAAAAACATTTAAAGCGTACACGGGGCGAAATCATCAAAGATGCAAAGAGAAAAATGCGTGGTGGCGGGAAGAAGAAGAGGGCTGCCCGGAAGAAGGGGTCACGTGGTATTAAACGTAAAAGGATATAAAAAAAAGTGCTGTAAGCGAATGAAACCTATGGTTGACCACTTTTTTGACTGATATAAGCTAAGGATATTGATCTCATGAATCATAGTTTGTTTACCACTTGTCGAGAGAGGAGGCACTATTTCTAACTCGCCATGGCACGCTTCATCCACCCATGTAGTTCACAATGCTGTAAATCGGAGCTGTCCCTTTTTGAGCTGCCTCCAACCCAAGTTTCTATTGAGCACAGTGATTTTATTACAATTAACTCTTTAAACACAATTAGTTCCCCGAGTGCACCTATAGAATTTCGTGATACCCAGCTCAGGCCCTTACTTTTTTGAGCCAAGCTGTGTGCACATGTACGCTAAGCTACGTATAGCCCATTCTGATGGAACGGTCTGCGATGACAAATATGCTGCATACCCTGAAACAAACTTTCTGCACTCCATATTCAATAGGGCGGCTCGTTTTTACACTTTTTTCGATATTTGATTGGGGGTAGTGCGGAAAAGTTGCGATTTGGAGAGAAAATAAAGTGTGTAAATTTTTTTTGATCTACGTCAATACCTTCCGGTGGCGGCGAGTCCTTAAAAATCGAAAAATAGGCCTAACGGGGTAGATTGGAAAATGGTTTTAAAGACTTACAAAATAAACAATAAAAATTTCAGCACAATCTGTTAATAACTTCCGGTGGCGTCTTAGCCGTTAAAATATCCAAAATATTGATTTAAAGCAAGTTTTAACAAGATGTTATACAAATGTTAATTCCGGTATATTTCTGTGCAAACAACCCTGAGAACACTATTATAGGCTTGAATAAATTAATAGCAGTCATTGAACAATGAACATTATATAAAAATTATATAAAATTATATAAAAATTTTGTGTTTTTAGGCCTATTTTTCGATTTTTAAGGACTCGCCGCCACCGGAAGGTATTGACGTAGATCAAAAAAATTTTACACACTTTATTTTCTCTCCAAATCGCAACTTTTCCGCACTACCCAAAATCAAATATCGAAAAAAGTGTAAAAACGAGCCGCCCTAATATTCAACCAGTGTGACGTATATTTAAATCAGACCAACATATCGGCAGGCACGGGGTACTATCATCTACGAGCCTATCTGGAAAATGTCCTCAACTTTTCCAAAGAAGCGAAGGCTACCTTTTTAAGTGCCGAGGGATATTATCAAACTAAAGATGAAAGTAGTATAAAGGACAAATTTAAAAATTCTAAAAAGAAAATATACGAGTGTTTTGGACGGCTGCACACAGATTTCACTTTCCAGGAGAAGTTGCTTGTCAACGGGGTGGATATGAAAATAAAGCTCACCCGCACGAGTCCTGAGATCTGCTTAAATCTGGATGCTGATCAAGAAGAGGGTGCAAAGCCCGTTGTGGTTCACATTATGGACACATACCTACGCGTACGGCGAGTGAAATTAAGTTCACCAAAACAACTAGAAATTGAGAAAAATTTACTGAACGCTACAGTGAAATATCCTATTAACAGAGTACAAATCAAACTATATACGGTTCCTGCAGGGTTGGCATCGAAGCAGATAGAAAACATTGCCCTGGGAAATCTTCCTAAAAGGATATTAATCGGAATGCAGGACCATGCTTCGGTGAATGGAAAATATAAAAAGAGTGCCTTTAAATTCGAGAATTTCGGACTTAAAAATATAACTCTATACGTTAATGGCACTGCTTTGGGTGGAACAATGGGCACGGACTATTCATCAGACGGTGTGTTACCTCTTTGCGCCAGAGCCTATAATAATCTGACCCATATTGCAGGTGATTGTGATGAGCTTGGTAATGGGGTAACGCAGGAAGAATTCATTGAGCAATTTAACCTTTATCCGTTTGACATTACACCTGACTTATCTGCTAGCGTAAATACGCATTTAACCCCACAGCAGAGCGGAAACATCTCAGTGCGGCTGGAATTCGCCAAGCCTATAGACGCGCCTATTAGTGTACTAGTATATCTCGAATCGCAAGCCCTAATAGAAGTAGTAGATAGATTTAGGAGTGTTATCACTGACTTTTAAAATGGATGCTAATACACTTCAGAAAGTAATGAATAGTGAACGAGTCACACGTTCCAAATTTATCGGCGTGTTTGCGAAGAATGAAACATTGAGTTTGCCAAGTACGCGAGAATGCGGTAGTCTTATTGTGAACACAGATGTCATCGGTAATGAAGGGATTCATTGGGTCGCTGTCTATTTTAAAAATAGACAGCGCCTGTACTATTTTGATTCACTCGGTACTCAACCCTGGAGTGACCCTATTATTGTAAAATTTCTCGCTCAGTTACATATTCCCGAAGTTGTATGGAACCCGTTTCGTATACAAGGATATTATAGTAATGCTTGCGGAATGTACTGCGTCTCATTTCTCATGCATATGTCATGTGATAAAGAATTTATAAATTTTTAAAATTTATTTGACCCGTGTCACACTCGCCGAAACGATGAAATGGTATGCAGACAGATAAAAATCCGTTTTCCAATTGTACGTACTCGTTGTACAGTATAATGTTTTTGTTCGTGTGTGTATATTTGTAACGGTATATTCTGTAGTTGGTTATTGTACTGATTTCTTTCATTTAATAAATTTATGAAAATATATTGTCTTCTTACCCCAAAAAGATCGAAAAACACTTACATTATTTCGGTGTGACATTCATTATGCTGACTGATCAGTATATCCTCCGTATTCATGACACGAGATTCTTCAAAAGATTGCATAACACGTGTCAAATCCTCATCGGACCTTAAAGGAATAATGTTCATTCTTTTAAAACATATACAGAGTATACAGACAGACCCCATTATGTGAAGATATCTTTGGTTGGAAACTCATTTAAGAGGTAAATCCAAATAACATTTAAAACGATTGCCATAAAAAATTTCGATTTTAGCATAATGGTGAGTATCTAAATGAAGTATTTGACGAGATACTACAACCCTCCATATATATAAAATCATGTTTCTTGTGAATAAATTATAGACACTTACATTTCTATGGTAGTCCCTTGCGTCGGATTGTAAGGAGCGTCACTGCAAATATCTTCAACGGTTTGCGTTGGAAATAATTCATCACGGTCAATTGCGTTAAAAAGATTAATTGCAGTTAATGCTGCAGTGTCACCTTCTTCATACAAATCCGGGAAGACGTACAGTTCGTGGTCCATGGTGGAGGGAATGCACTGGCAGAGGGAATGATTATTCACTGACGCGAAAATAGCTACTGTTACTCCAAACTGAAAAATATTCCCTTTTATATGCACAATTGCCAAGCTCCGCCCCAAAAGATTAAGGCCAGATGTTCGTAGTGATTGGCTGCCAGTGTAGCTGGGTGGCGCTATGATAAGTTTGTGTACCAATCCGCTATAACGGGTCCGGACGAGTAATGGCATCTTTATATTTTCTCCAATAAATTTAATGCTCGTATTACCCCTTGCTGTCTTTACCATGTCAATATTTTTCCCCCCACTATTCCCGGATCATTATTCGGCGAGAAAGAGTTAATTACACTAGGGGACAACATTTTTGTTTCTTGAAAACTATTTGGTATTTCTTATAGAACTTTTGATGCTGATTCCAAATATGGTTTCAGAATTTTTCTGTCACCCATAGTTTTCGAGAAAATAATATTTCCATTTTTCCCCAAAATATTAGTTAAAATTAAGTGTACTAATTTAATTTTACTTTCTTTTTTCCAGGTTAACTATATTTAATAATATTTTTTGCATTAAAAAAATATAGCTATTTAAACAAACAGATTTTTAATAAAAAGAAAGAAATTTTTTGTTCAAGTTTTGCTCAAATTTTAAAATTTTTCATAGTAGAAAAAATTGGTTTTTCATTCCAAAAAGTTTTCCGTGATTTCAATAATTTTCCGCCAGCATGAATCGAAACTGTATTAATCCCAGAGATACATTTTGCTACGTATGTGGAGAACTGACCATAATGGCACAGAGGAAGACGATGGCCCCACTCGTGAAGAAGGCTTACGAACTTTATTTTGGATGTAAGGTAGGCGACCAAGACAAATCCTGGGCACCTCATATCTCATGCATTTCCTGTGCCGTCACTCTTAGGGGTTGGATTAAACTCACTGAGTGGTGGCCAACCGCAGCGCATCGCGCCAAAGGTGGCGCATCAAGTACTTTGAAGTGGCGCATCGAGGTCTAGTATGAATTGTGCTAAATTTTCACTTCTAATACTAAATATTAAAAATCAAAGATTTAAGCAGTTAAGATGGAGTTAACTAAAAATTAAGGTGAATACTTTTCACATTATATTTCTATTTAAGGTAAATATTATATTATATTTTTATTTTTACTTACAAGTTATTAGTAATTTTGTTAACAAATTTTTTTTTTTTAGCGCATCCGAATTAAACCTAACCTAAAAATGGCACGCATCAAAAAATGGTTGGCCACCACTGGATTAAAGGTACCCGCAAATCTATGCCATTTGCCATACCAATGATTTGGAGAGAGCCCAAGAGCGGAATTATTGGACTCCAGGTTACGTGAATGGAATTTGCTGGCAAAAGATACAAGCATATTCCTTTATTTATTAATGAACAAAACTCTCTCTCTTTCTTTCTCTCTATATATATATATATGTATATATAATTATTAGTACTTTCAGGTTTGCTAAGAATCAGAGTGAAGAGAGGTGTTGTTCAAGTTGACTGGAAGAAAGGCAAAATTATGGCCAAAAAAAAGGCCTCTGGGCAATCAGGTGTGATTCGATTTGGCCCAGATTCTCGGAAATCCTTTCCTCGTGTGTGTGTGTGTGTGTGTGTGTGTGTGTGTGTGTGTGTGTATAGATTTGAGAATACGACCGTGTGTTTTGGTTTATTTTCATCTATCTTCGTAAGTTTCCCACTGTTATTCGATATTTATAATAAAAATAGTAATAAAGTTAATGTTTTAATTCGGTGAAATTCAATTTATATATATATATATATATATATATATATATATATAAGGATTGACAAAATATATGTTTGGCATTTTTTTTTCTGATTTTCATTCACATGATATGTACAGAGGCGTGTGTGTGTGTGTGCGTGTATGCACGAGTTGTTCATTCGTTTATATATACAAACACAAATGGGGTGAGGAGATTGGCGGAATGGACGAGCGTGTGTTTCGAGTTGACCAGATTCTCTAAAATCCTTTCCTGGTGAAAGGAAAAACAACGCTTAATGATTAATTTCTTATATTGAATAATTAATTCTCCTAAAAGGAGAAAATTAATTTGTTTTACATTATTTAGCATCATTTGGTTTAAATTAATATACGTTTGGCATTTTTTCTGATTTTCATTCACATGATATGTACAGAGGCGTGTGTGTGTGTGCGTGTGCGTGTGTGCACGAGTTGTTCATTCGTTTATATATACAAACACAGATGGGGTGAGGAGATTGGGGGGAATGGTCGACAGTGGTGGGCGCGGTACCAAAATTTGGGGGTGCGTTACGCGGTACTGCGGTACCTCAGCATGCCCAGTGCGTTACGCGGTACTGCGGTACTTTTTCAGGTCCCCCTGGTGCGTTCCGCGGTACTGCGGTACTGCGGTACTGCACACAAGAACAACACAAGTAATAGCACATATTTTCAGAAATTGCATATCGGCGATTTCGCACCTGAACTTTCTGCCATAATGGCTAAAAATCGATCTTTGTCACAGAAATGTAACACACGTGCAACCGGCTCAAAAGCAAGCACTGCACTGAGGCGTTGTGATAGGATGGCAACGTAACATGTTCTGAACGAAAACTTAACGTGTCTAGAGTTAGGCTGATGCAACACACGCAGCATTCGTCTTACTGTACTCCTGTAATAAGGTTTACTTCAAAAAAAGTGTTAATTTTTTGAAAAGTCGTGTTTGTCGGTACCGCGGAAAGTACCGCGGGAAATTTGAATGCGGTAGCGGTACTGCTGTACTTTCAGCGATCCTTTGCGGTACTGCGTTATGCGGTACCGGTTTGGTAGTGCGGTAGTACCGCAGTACCGCAGTACCGCAAAAAATACCGCAAGTGCCCAGCTTTGATGGTCGACCGTGTGTTTTGGTTAATGTTTTAATTCGGTGAAAATCCATTTATATATATATATATATATATATATAAGGAATGACAAAATTAAATAGACACGGTTATTATGATTCTTTCTATATATATATATATATATATATATATATATATATATATATATATATATATATATTAGGGTGATTCAAATATGGGGGTAAAAATTTTTTTTTTATATTTTAATGTGTTCAACCCTTTAAATGGTTCATTTCAGCATGAAAACAACTATCCTAAAATATTTTAGCAAATTTTTAATTTTTAGGGGTTGCTACCAGCAATTAAAAACTGACAGAAAGACTCAAATTGTCAAATTTTTCCACACCACCCAGGGGGTACAGTACAAGGCGCATTGCTTTTTTTTAATGTGGAAAGCTCCCCCGTAGGTCCTACCATAACCACAAGCATGCATAATTAAACTAGCATGATATTTGAGACATTAGCTGTCCTTACTTCATCAATGTTTCTTTCTTTCTATCAGGGTAAACAGCCCTGTAGTTTTTCACTACTTGTAGCAAGAATTGTTTTTGGTCTTCGTCATGTGTTAGTATTTTATTATATTCATCCATTAATTTTACTCCTCTTTCCGCTATATCATTCACGACTTTCCACTGTTTGATAGATTTCTTAGCGGAGTTATACTCTTCATCATTATGCCATTCTTTAGTATCTTTGAGTAAAAATTTTGAACTAAATTCTGTTATTGTAAAGAATCTGAGTATTTGATGACAAAATCTTCTAATTTCTTCGTTGGAATAAGTGCAGGATCTGGAAAAGCCCGTTTTGCAGGAAGAGTTTCTGTTGTATTTTGCAAGGCCTTTACAATTTTGTTTTTCGTTTCAGTAGGCACTTCATTATCATAAAAGGCCAAGGCTACCAGTTCTTCTGATACGTACTAGAGGTGACCTAACAGTTTTTTAATAGCAACAAATGCAACTGTGTCATTTATTTGTTTGTAGACTACAAGATTCTGTAATAATTCCAGAGCAAGACGAGGAGCGCAAGATGGCACAGGAGCTGTAAACCATCATGCATTTACATATAACCGAGTAGCAAACAGACAGATGTCTTTTAGTCCTTTTTTGTCTTTTACTGAAATTTTGAACTGAGATTTGAACATAAAAATTTTTAATGAATATGTAATTTTGGCCATCCACCTAGCCCGATGAAGTCCCGCTGGATGTTTAAATTTGGTTCCACCTTTTGGTTCACCTCTCAAAAAAATAATTGTTAACTGCAATAGTTCTAGGTAATCGTCTCTTGGTTGGAATGTATCTAGTTGATTTGTTGCAAATATAATTATGTCATCTTTGATGTCATGAATATTTTCATAGATATCTGGATCTGATAATGCTGTCTCGTAGTCCTCCTTATTAATGCTTGACCATTTTTCTCTGAACTTCTTAAAAAGGACTATATCTGGGCCAGAAGATGGTGATAAAGACTTTGAAACAACAGCTTCCAGCATAATTTCAAATATATGGTGTCGACATGCCAGCCACAATAAATCGTTGTCGAATTTTTGTTCTAGAAGAATAGCTGCACCATTTCTAGGACCAGTATTGGCTGCCGTTGTATTGAAACACATGCATTTTATTTGTTCGCAGATGTCCCATTCAAGCGATGTCTGATTGTTTGCATTAAAATGAGACGCATTTCTGTCACTCAATTTTGCAACATCAAGACTTCCTAATAATTTATCATCAAACAATTTTCTACGTTTGCCAACCTTACTTTTCCATGTTGAAGGTTTTGCAGCACAGAAACCAGATTCATCACTTTTACTCTCCTCTGATTCTGATTCTGATGATGTACTGGTGAGTATGACAGCCTCTTCACTCTTCTTTCTTTTGATCTCTTCTTCTGCTTTCCTCTTTTCATAACGTTGTTGCTTTTCTGCTGCTCTTTGCTCTTTTTTAGCAACAGCCTTATCAATGGTACCCATTTTTCCATGACGTCCTTTCTCACGTTGCATTTTCAAGAATTTCTTATCATCTTCTATTTTTATAAGCTGCATAGCATTCTCATGAGCAATGTCAAATAAGTTTTCCAGTTTATCTTTCCATTTTTCTTCTTTATTTAAATTTTGTGATCTTTTCAATTTGTTTGCTTTGTTTTTCTTAAGCAGCTGTCATTCCTTCAGTATTCCTTGAATTTTATCTACTACATGTATTCTTTGTTTTGCTGGTATTCCTGCTTTTTTCCAAACTGCTAGCACATCACCTGCAGTAGAGCAGCATGATTCTCTAATGTCTTGCTTTTTAATATTTCTGTAGTGCATGAAGAGGGCCATCATTTCCTTCTCTGATGGTAATACGGATGTTTTTAGTACTGCAGAGGGCTGCCCAATTAGCCATACTTCAGTTTCTTTTCTTGGAGAACTTCTCCCAAATGAGCAACTGGGTGATGATGAGTTAGGCCTAGCTTCCATAATCGATTAATTGGTATCAAAATTACGAGTTCCAAGCAACAATTAAAAGCAAGCTAGTATATAAACCATTAATTAAAAATTCTGAAATATAAACAATTAAACATAAAATCATAAGTTACAACTTACAAAACAAACAAATTGAAAAAGAGGGAAACTTTGACGCCTGGTAGCACATAGTAAATTTTATTTAAAATTCACCAAATTTGGCATACACTACTTTTTTGTCATATGGAACAAAAATACATGTTGAACAATTAAAAAAAAAAACTTTGATTTTTTGAATCACCCTAAATATATATATATATATATATATATATATATATATATATATATATATATATATATATATATACACAAATACAGATGGGGTGAGGAGATTGGGGGGAATGGACGAGCGTGTGTTTTGGTTAATTTCAACTTTCTTCGCAAGGTTCCTTTACCTTTCGTTTTTCCCACTGTTGTTCGGTATTTATAATAAAATAGGAATTAAGTGATTTATTGTGTAAAGAGCGTGTGTTTAAATTATTTAAACAGATGAATCTTCTTAATTCCAACAATTAATTTTGTATTGATTAACTACCATCATATAAATATATTGTGGTATTTTGATTAATATTGTTTTTTGCTATCTGGCAACTCAGCCTGAATACATGGCGCTATCTGGCAACTCAGCCGGATTAGAGGTGTATAAAAGAGTGAGAAGCTGATAACGGAGTTATTCAAGCTCGGCTCCCAGCCGAGCAAGGACTTCTGTTCCTATCTCTTTCTGGCCCTTTTGGAAAACCCCTTAGAGGCCTCTTAGGTTAGGTAAACGAAAATAGCTTGGGGGAGAACTCCGCCTCCAAGTTGCATGCCTTGCAATCAAAGGCCGCTACTCTCTCTCTCTCTCTCTCTCTCTCACTCCCCTTCAGGTGTACCCCTCCCCCCTTGGCTCCTTCTAAGCCAACTGGCTGATTAGGAACCTATAAGACAACGCCTACTCGGCTGAAGTCTTAATATGCACTTGGCTCCTGCCAGGTGAACACCTCTCCTCCTTTCTCTCCTTTCTCTTGGGGGATAACGCCGCCTCCAAGTTTCATGGTTGCACCTGCAGCATTCCCCCCCTTTGGGGGAATTTTTTGCAACACCCCCTTTGCAACATGTTGCATAACACCCCACCCTTGCAACACCCCACCCCTTTTGCAACATTGCAACATTACGTAATAAATTGCAACATTCCTGCACTCTAACCTTTTGCGGCTATACTACTCATCTGTTCAAAGTATTACCTGAGTCAGTCATTTAGAGAGAGGAAGATCGTGAATGTGAATACTATACCCTAAGAGGTAGATAGCTTTAATCGGAATTTTAGGTGATCTTAGTTTGACAAGATTAGTTTGACAAGCCATTTTGGACACTTTTTGCCAATTATGGCCAAAATCAGAGATTTTCAGAATTTTAGATGATTATGGTTTGACAAGCGTATTCTATGTAAAAATGGGTGCTGATTCTAAAAAAAGCAGTCTTATTGACCCCAGCTACGACAAAATGGCCATTTTGGAGACGTTTTAATAGGCTTATCAAATTAAGATCACCTAAAATTCTGATTAAAGCCAACTACCTCTTAGGGTAACCATAAATCATGGCCCAAGGAGTGGCACACTGTTTGACTAATGTTTTTTTTTTTTGCAGATGGATGATGGTGTGGAGGTGCCTTTGCGGTGTGTGCTGCATGCGAGTGGTGATGCAGAACATGATGGTGATGCAGTGGCTCCATTTACTAAACAAACTTGGAAAAAAGCCGGGGACACAGCTGAAGCCAGAAAACAATATCAGATGAGTTCTAAATACCTTGCTATATGTGAAGCCATTAATTTTAACGCTGAACCACTGCCTCATTATGGCTCTCACAATGGCTGTTACAGTAAATTTACCGCTTATCAGATACAGTCAGAGGAAAAGAAAACATGTTCCGATGAAAACATTCTTAAAACAAGATCTATGGTAAAGAAGCCACTAGTGGCTACTATCTCAACTACTGGGTTGCTGGGAAGGAACAGTATTTTCTGCAATGGTCCGGACCGCAAGCATTTCCCCAGTGGTTTTGAAATACTATCTCTATGTGAGACTACACAAGCACAAAACAGTATTATAAATGCTGCAAGGCAACTGAAAGACAGATTTTCTTCATGAATATGAACACATTGACTTCATAGCGAAGGAGGTCAAGTACCATAAGACATGCAGAAAACGGTATATTTCTATGGCTGCTAAGGCTGTGGCCAAACAACAAGGTGCAACGTACACAAAGGGACGCGAATGTGCTTTCTTAAGATTACTTACATATATAGAGTCTGAGATCTTTCTGAAAGAAGCTTCCCAGAAATTGGTTGATATCAATAAAACCTTCATTGAATTTCTCAAAGAAGAAGGATTCGAGGAGCCTACCTCTGACCCATACCATCTTTTGTCCAAAATCTCAGAACACTATGGCAGTAAGCTTCAAGTTAATCAAGACAGCAAGAAACAAGGTACCTATCTCTATAGTGCAAAGGATGCTGGCCAAGGAAATTAAGAATGTAGCTTTGTTCCTCAGAGAGAAGATCAAGAAGCTCAGTGAGAATAAACTCCCAAAGCCTATTACAGTAGAAGCAATCCATGATGGTCAGTGTCCAAATATACCTGCTGAAATATTAGAGTTTTATAGGATTCTGTACACTGGAACAAGAGATGAAGCCAGTCAGAGAGTGGAGCGGTATGTTGAATCATCAGCTGAAAATTATCTACAAAGCTAGTGGTGGAACAGTGAAGCCATCTAAACACATGCTGCTGGGCATGGGTTTAAAGAGTATTACTGGTTCCAGGAAGATTCAAGAAGTTAATTACTTTGGCCACTGCATAGGATATAATGCTGCAGAAGAATACGAGACTGAAACTGCTGCTAATATTATTGAGAAAAACCGAGTTATTCCTGATGGCCTAGAAGCAAGTGCAGGACTAAGCACAAACACAGCATGGGACAACTATGAGATATGTACACATCACTGATCTAGCAAATTACCTGGGTCCAGTTCTCTGCAAGGCATTGCCAGGTTATCATGCTCTGACAGGATGTAATTACACATCACCCTTCTTTAGGAAGGGAAAAGTGAATCCAGTGAAGAAGGCTGAAAAGAACCCGTTACATTTTGAAGGCCTCGGCAGCCTTGGAGAGAAGACCACCTTTGTTGATGAAGAAAACCACATACAAAAATATGTGCGTACTCTATATGGCCAGGGAACCATTTCATCGGTGAATGGAGCCAGACTAAAGATATTCCAGCAAAGGTACAAGCCAAATGACCCAGACTCGCCTTTACAGAAAATTAAAGGTATTGATGCAGGCATGCTTCCTCCCTGCAAAGATGTTCTGGCTCAAAAGTTAGCTAGGTGCAACTATGCGGCATATCTCTGGAAGCATGCGCATCTAAGAGATCCACTAGAGAACATGCGACCCACAGACCATGGCTGGAAAGAGGTTAATGGAATTTTTCTACCAGTCTGGTTTAGCGGCAGTCAAATGCCAACCATGCTTTCTGAGACCATGGAACCGGAGGATGTCGCAGATGGAGATGAGGGTGTTGAGGACGAAGACAATGATAGTATTTCCGATACTGATTCAGAGGACGAAGATGACAGTGATGATGTTGGAGATCAGTGTCGTGGTGAAACTCTCATCGCTGGTAGGGCCAGAGAGCATTTTGGCCCCTCTCGAAATGATTCGAAATTTTTAATTTTAGCATTTTTTGACCGTTTTGAGACTGAGACGTATTTGTTTACATTTTTCGTTTTGAACGTTATAAACAGGACCAAAATGTTAGATTTTTTCGGTTAATAAATTTATAGAAATAGAGGTTGTTTGTATGCAGAAAATATTATTATTACAAACTTCTTGCAACACTAGAAAGCACAAAGAGTTTTAAAACAATAGAAAGCACAGCAGCACATGTGTGTCATGTATGTGAAAATAAATACTTAACGTCTCTACTACATAATTAGGTCTTTCGAGAGAAATTTAGATGATTGACCAAATCGTACAATTAGCCTGTCTGTTTCTAATTTCTTTGCTATATTTCGTTCGACTGACATCATCATTGTACCCAGCAGCATCTCCTGCGACATGGAATTCCTTACGTGCGTTTTGATTCGCTTCAATGCTGAAAAGGATCTCTCAGCCGTTGCTGATGTAGCGGGAATTGCCACTAATATGCCATATGCTTTTGAAAGAGTTGGATAGGCTTTAGTAAGACCCGTATCATGATTGAGTAGTGTAGGCGCTGTAAATCGTTTTTGTGTTCGATAATAAAGGGAATACGGAACTGAAGCTATAGAGTTCCAAGGCACATTCGTGACTATTGATGCTGTAATTACTGCAAAATTCATCGATCTCATTCTCCAATGTAGAAATTTGAGTACTAATATTAGAAAAATTTGTTGGACAAAATTTTTGTGTTGATTTTAGTACACTTCGATTTGCAGAAAATCGATCGTTCATTGCTGAGTTAATTTTGTCTAGAACAGTATAAAATGTTTCTTGTGTCCATTTTACCTGACTATTTTCAGTGATTTCAGTATCATTTTCATTGATTTGTCTCTTCTTTTTACGTGCACGTATGACTGGCCACTGTGCTTTATCATCGATTTCTTCGACAGCAGCAATAACAGTAGCTGGGTTATCGCGAATCTTCTCTAGCTGCTGCATCGAAGCTGAGACCATATCAAGTGCTCTGACAACATCCACATTGACTGTCTGTAGATAGCGACTGAGTGGGCCTGCTATCATGAATATTTTATGAAACAGGCAAGCTGTTGCCAGATATGCTCGACTCTGAACAATGTGAAGTAGACCAGCTGCTTCCGAACGCTGTTACTGACTAAACTCTTGAGATGTGGTGATCTCATTCAAGGTTTCACATATCGATGTGTATCTAGATATGAATACATCTAGAGAAAATTCACGAGCCTTCCAGCGTACTGTGTTCAGTCTCTTCAATGTTTTAACTTCCAAACCTGATTCCTTTTCTATCTTCAAAAAGTGAATGTATGCGATTAGATTGTGTAAACATAACATATAATGTCTCCAGTGTTCCAAAAAGAGTAACAGCATCAACAGACACTGACGAAACATCTGAAAGTACCAAATTGAGGATATGTGCATTGCAGTGAACATATATAACTTGTTCACCGATATCACGTCTGATTAGCGCTTGTAATCCGCCATAGCACCCACTCATGTTCGCAGCACCATCATATGACTGGGCAACAAGTCTCATAACAGTCAACATTACGGTCAGAAAAAGCAGACTTTACCAAACTCAGAAACATTTCTGATGTAGTATTTGAAGCATGTTGTAGGCACAGCAAATGCTCACAAAAACCACCATCCACAGCAACACGAACACAAATACTAATGTGTTCTTGATGTGATACATCAGGAGATGTGTCAACAATGATGGACCATGCAACAGCTTTTTTTATTTTCTTTACAATTTCGATTATTTCTTCTCCAATTATATCAATTATCTTCCTTTGAGTATCCTTTGAGTTCTGTGCAATTTTGAAGAAAATCATAGTCACCAATTTTTTTAATGAATTTTCTAAAATAGAAAGTTGTTTTCTGAAAAATGGATTTGAAAATTGTTTTACTTTATGAATGGTTATAGGTCCCCCAAATTTTAAATCATAGCCTAAGATTATGATTAAAAATTTGTATTACTAATTTCAGTAATATGTAGCAGTCATATTACTATTATTGTTGGTTTTATAATTTTAAAATTTAAAAAATTCTAAAATCTGGCCCCTGGTGCGGCGCCCTCTGAACTTTTGTTATGGCGCCCTTTGGCTAATCGTCGCTGGTCGGTCCAAACACGTTTGGCCCATATGGCCACCACGCCAGTGATGGAGATGATTAATTAAATGTTGTTAATGTTCTTGTTAAATGTTAATAAACTATAATCACCTAAAATTCTGAAAATCTCTGATTTTGGCCATAATTGGCCAAAAAGTGTCGAAATGGCTATTTTGTCGTAACTGGGGTTAATAAGACAGCTTTTTTTTTTAATCAGCACCCATTTTTACATAGAATTCGCTTGTCAAACCATAATCACCTAAAATTCTGATTAAAGCAATCTACCTCTTGGAATTAAATCTCAGTTGCTGTTTAGACAAAAAAAAATTGTGGGCGTGACCTAATTATACACATAAATTTTTAAGAAAGTTACCCTCTCCCTCTTTCTCTCAGGTCGTACGTAAATTATTATTATTATTATTATTATTATTATTACCATTATTATTATTATTATTATTGTTATTATTTTCCCCGTTCAATGTCGGACAACGAAGAATAACACTATTATCTTCGGATCACCTGCGGATCTTCCCCCCACCCCCAGGTAGAGCTGGGGTGAAAGATCTTCAGGTGGATTGGGCGTGGGGGGGAAAAGATCTTCAGGTGATCCTATACCTTTGGTTGGTTAGCTTCCGCCCGAATTGTTCATTCTGACGAAGGTCAAGCTTTTCACTCCACCTTAGACCTACAGTTTAACGTGGAATCCGAACCACGCCCCACCAGCAGCCCAGCGTCTAGGCCACCCAGGGTACCCATTTATTTACCAACCACTTTCTTTATTGTGTGGAAGGATGAACAGCTGGGTTTTGATGCGCACCGGCTGCAGTTACCGAGTCTCGAACCCAGGGCCGATGGATTCGTAATCAGCGACGCTAACCACTACACCACCGAGGCGTATATATATATATATGCCCGGTTAGGTTAATTGAATGCCCGGTTAGGTCAACTGAATGCCAGTTAGGTAAACTGAATGCCCGGGTAGGTCAACTGTACGCCCTTGATGATTGGTTAGGTTAAGTCGTGATATTTTCGTTAGTTTACTGTCAAAACAAACGAGAATATCACGACTTAACCAATCGTCAAGGGCGTACAGTTGACCTAACCGAGTATTCAGTTAACCTAACCGGGCATTTATATATATATATATATATATATATATATATATATATATATATATATACGCGACATGTCAACTCACGGATTTTCCGTGAGTTTCACGAATTTTAAGTCTATCTCACGGTCTCATTATTATTTTATTATTAATAATAATAAAATCAGAGAATATCTCACACTCCTTTATGTGGAATATGTTTCCAGTTATCAAAATCAGGCACATTGAGAAATCTCACAGATTTTCATACTTCAAGGTTGACGTCTGTGTGTGTGTGTATATATATATATATTATTGCCCCCCCTGAAGAGGGAATCGAAAGACGCCTATGATTTGTGGTGCTTTCATGGTAGACACAGATTAGGACCAGTATACTTGAATATGTGTAGAAGTAGGGGTCAGTATAAGGCGGCCAAAAGGCGATGTAAACAGGAAGGAGAGTCTATTCGAGCATCAAAAGCCTGTGAAGCTCGCATAAACAACGATAATAACAAATTTTGGAAATTTGTTAAGAATCAAACGGGTGTCAAACATGTCCTCCCTCCGACAATCGATGGGGTGTCGGGGAGGATGAAATTGCAAAGCTGTGGAAAAACCACTATTATAACATTCTTAACAGTGTGAGTAGGGATAATCTTAAGATAGATTGCAGCGAAACTATTGTGGGAGGGACAAGGGAAAATACTTTGATATCATTTTCTGAAGTAAAGAGGTTAATTAAAGAGTTAAAGACTGGTTCTGCGTCAGGGGTAGATGACTTATCGAGTGAGCACTTAAAATATGCAAATGACGTAGTATGTCTGCATATATCATTGCTCCGATCAGCCATGCTTGCTCATAGCTATATCCCTGCAGAGTTCATGAGGGTATATATCTTGCCCCTGATCAAAAATAAGTACGGAGACATTCTATCCAGCAATAATTACAGGCCTATTGCTGTCTTCCTGCTTCTCGAAACTACTAGAAAAACTCTTGTTACGCCGATTAAACGATTCCCTATGGACATCTAATCAGTTTGTCTTTAAAAGGTCTCACTCAACTGACCTGTGTATCTATGTACTTAAAGAAACAATATCTAAATACATTGACAGTAATTCAACTATTTATAGCTGTTTCCTAGATATAAGTAAGGCATATGATAGAGTGAACCACAATATTTTATTTGCAAAACTAGAAGACAGGAAGGTTCCCATGTACATATTAAATTTATTGAAATTTTGGTATTCCCACCAATCTTTCACTGTTAGGTGGGGCAATGTACTATCCGAGTGTTTTGGCTCCTCTTGCGGGGTGAGACAAGGCTCCTTGCTCTCCCCTATGCTGTTTAATGTGTATATCGACGGATTAATTGCTTCACTTAATGAGGCAACAGTGGGATGTTGTATAGATAACAAGGATAAATAACTTAGTTTATGCCGATGATATGGTGTTAATAAGTCCCTCTGGATCGGCTACTAAAAGTCTGCGAAGTGTATTTGCAGAAACATGATACTCTTTTTAATGTTACAAAAACTAAGGTTATGCAATTTCGTCCTAAAAGCTGTAATCAGCCAGCTGATATAAGGTTTAAAATGAATGGTGAAGTAATTGAGGAAGTACAAGAGTTTAAGTATTTGGATCAAACTATTACAAGCTCCTTGAGTGATGACTCGGATATAAGAAAACAATCTCGAAGCCTGAGTGCTAAAGCGAATATGACCATAAGGAACTTTCGATTCTGTACAAGTGAAGCTAAAGACACTCTCTTTCGTACTTTCTGCAGTAATATATACGGACAGCAACTCTGGGTGAATTATAAAAAAGGTTCTGGCAGAACTCTAAATTTTCTGTACAACAGGTCTTTTAGACTCTTACATAAATTACCCCGAGGTGCTCAGCTTCGCAAATGTTTGCTACCCGCAATGTCCCGAGCTTCCCGGAGGTAACAGGACGTGCTCAACACAGTCTAATGCAAAGAATTAAAAAATCAACCAACCCGATCATCCAAGCTGCCCATGAGTCCTGCCATTTATCCTCTAAGCCAGGGGTTCCCAAATTCTGTTCCGCGGAACACTTCTCACGGTATACAAGTGTTCGCGAACACCAATTTGGGAACCCCTGCTCTAAGCTATGGGCTTCTTGGTACGAAAACGTCTGTCTGTAGCTCCACTTAACTTCGACATTACAGTATTATTTCTAATAATTGTATATATTTCTATCCTCAGTATATGAACTGTCATTGTATTAATAATATCTGTCATGTGGACTATAGTCTGCCAATAAACCTTTTCATTTTCATTTTCATTTTCATATATCCTGATTTGGCAAGTTATTTATTTATTGCAATAGCGACATTCGGCACCTCAATATTACGAGGTAAACTGACTGTGCAATTGACTAAAATTAAAACTTGTGAATATGAAAGGAAATAAGAAACTAACAGACGATCTAAAAGAAATATCTGAAACATTGAGAACCCAGTATGAATCAGTCTTCAGTGCCCCAAAATGTGACAAAGCGATACATGACATAGATGCATTCTTCGAAGAGAAACTGCAAGGAGAATGTCTAACAGACTTTGATTTTACCCCAGAAGATGTAGCGAGAGCTATAGGACAAATGAAATTACATTCAGCTGCAGGTCTGGACAAATGGAACGCACTACTGATTAAAAACTGTAAAAATTAAATAGCTACACCTTTATACTGGATATGGAGAAGATCAGTAGTATGGAAAAACTATATATGCTTACAATATGGTATCGTATGTGGTACCTTTACTTCTTAATTAAATACACATTACTAATTCATTGAATTAAATATCTACAAAATTGCCTCGGGATTGGCGACATGGCCTATTGGGAATGAAATTAATTGTCATACATAGAACCCAATTGGGCCCACCTAACAACAAGGAAATTTTTTTATTTCGTTTCAAAACTTTCCACTGCTGACTCATGAAAATTACTTCGAGAAAAGAGTGAACGAACTTTGTAAAATCAGCAGATTCCTAAGTGAACGATTTATATTTTGCGGCACTGGGAGCTTGCTTATGTTACAGCGATGCTTTAAGCAAAGGAGACGTACTTAATCTTCCTATAAATTCTGAGTGAATACCTCATAATATAAAACTAATAACACAAAAGGATAAGCCTATTCCTTCAGGTATTTAAGTGTAGTGAATGCCTATATTAATTAAACGGAATAAACTCGTTGCGTAACTCCATCGTACCACGGCCCTACATCGAAAAAGATCGTCGCGCCCTACATCGAAACAGAAGCGAGGCCCAAAGAAATAATAAGGTAAGGCAATTTCTTTCTTTACCATTAGGCAGCGCTAAAATACCGAAGGCAAATAAATTTAACATTAACCACTAAAAACAATACAGAAAGAGGTCCTTTGAAGATTTACACATACATAACTCTTTAACAAAAAAACGTAGGGTTCTTGTCGTTAACTCTCCACTGAAATTTGCTGGAAATTTCCAACGGATGAAGGTAACAGACAATCATCCCATAGCGCTATATAGTTTTTTCATGTGGTAGCCCGTCTATGGGGAACCGATCCCTCTAAAATTTACACTAACACAAACTTTACTGTTACATTAACCGTCAGGCGCGGACTGGCTCAAAAATTTCCACCGGCCAGGTGTCACTGAGAGGGCCCCCAAAAAGCTTCAGTAAATTCTGCCCCCAAAAAAGTGTTTATGGATGTTTTAAAAATCTTGTAATTTTGTCATGACCTGTAAATCCCCGCGAGTTTTGAATATAATTTTGAACTCGACCAAAATCAAATCTAATTAATACGCAGTCAGAGAATGACGAGGTGTACTTCTGAATACACGAAAGGACTTGGAATCATTTTTCTTTTTCCTTGTGGGTTTGCATTATATATATATATATATATATATATATATATATACACCTTACCTTACAACCTTACAAAGGTTCCGCGCGATGACTTCTCATTTCGCGAAGGTCAAGCTTGTCGCCCCTCCTCTCGAGTTGGCCTGGTGAAGTAGTGAGTTGGATTCTTGCGCTCTCCACCTCACATAGCCAGGTACGCCCGGCTCATCGGGGATTGTTCTGAGCCAGGCGTCTAGTCTTCTTTTGAAGATTTCCACTGCAACTCCCTTCGTGTTTCTTAGGTCTTTGGGCAACTGATTAAACAGTTTTGGTCCTCTCACTACAAAACTATTTTCTTTTAGGGTTAAGGATGTTCCCTGTCTCGCCTTCAATTTGGGAATACGACACAGTCTACCGCTTCTACTTTCCACCGTTGTTTGGGGAGTTATGGGATTCAGAGTATGATTAGGGACTAGTTTCTCCATTATTTTCCAAGTGTAAATAATGGTGTATCTCTCTCTTCTCCTTTCCAGTGAATATAGGTCTAGTTCTCGTAACCTTTCCCAGTAATTTAGTTTTTTGCACCCATTGATCTTGGCTGTGAAGCTTCTTTGGATCCCCTCCAGCTGTCTAATGTCTTCTTTTTTATATGGGGATGTTAGGACCGAGCATTATTCCAATTTGGGTATTATCAGGGTTTTCAGTAGAGGAATCATTACATTCCTATCCCTTCGTTTAAAGGTTCTTAATATCTGACCCGTTATTCTCTTTGCTCTGTTTACTGCTATCTTATTTTGTGTTTCAAATTTCGCATCATCTGTCATTACAATCCCTAAATCTTTTGCTCTGGAATTTCTCTGAATTTCCTGTCCATTTGGGATATAATATTCCTTGGACTTTAGGTCTTCTCTTTTTCCGTACCGTAATAGCTGAAATTTCTCGGTGTTAAACTTCATATTGTTGTCTTCAGTCCACTTGTCGATTTTGTTTATGTCGGTTAGCATGAGATCCTGTCTTCTGGGTTTCTTATTTTTCTACTGATCTTTGTGTCATCCGCAAAGGATGTTACTGTGCTGTCTCTGGTAACGTCCTCATCTATGTCAGTTAGCATGATTATGAAGAGTAGTGGAGCTAATACTGTTCCTTGTGGTACCGAGCTGAGGACCTCTGATTCTGATGAAGATATTCCTTGTACTGTAACGACTTGCCTCCGCTCACTAAGGAAATTATATATCCATTTCCCTACTTTTCCTGTTATTCCCATATATTTCAGTTTATGTATTATGATTCCGTGGTCACACTTGTCGAACGCTTTAGCAAAGTCTGTGTATAGTACATCATAGTTTTCATTACTTTCAAGTGAATCAATAATGTTGTTGTAGTGTTCATTAGTTGTGATAGGCATGATCTGCCTGATCGAAACCCGTGTTGGTTATCATTGAATTTTTTCTGAGTTTCCAAAAAGTCATAGATTTTCTCTAACTATTCTTTCAAATATTTTAGTGAGATGAGATGTAAGCGACACTGGCCTATAGTTTTTGGCCCGGAT
Source organism: Bathynomus jamesi (assembly GCA_023014485.1). Taxonomy (NCBI): domain Eukaryota; kingdom Metazoa; phylum Arthropoda; class Malacostraca; order Isopoda; family Cirolanidae; genus Bathynomus; species Bathynomus jamesi. Next base: position 195,150 of record JAJOZX010001062.1, on the reverse strand, counting down.
CGATCTCCTCCTTTATATATTGGGACTATGTTCGCGCTCTTCAGGATGCCCGGTATTTCTCCCGTGTCTAATGATCGTCTCCATATCCAGTATAGGGGCTCAGCGATTGCATTCTTGCAGTTTTTGATCAGTGTGGCATTCCATTTATCCGGTCCTGCCGCTGAGTGTGTTTTTAGTTTCCCTATGGCTTGTGTAATATCATCCGTCATAAAGTCGAAATCCGTTATACTTTCCCCTTGTGGTTCTTCTTCAAAGAACGCGTTTCTATCGCATATCAATTTGTCAGTTTTGATACTGAAAGATGATTCATACTGAGCTTTTAATATTTCAGATACTTCTGTTAGATCATCAGATAAATCACTGTTCTCAGTTTTTAAAGGTCCGATAGTCGCTTGGTTTTTCGACTTTCTTTTTGCGAAATTATAGAAGTACTTTGAGTTAGCCTTTATCGCTTCTATAGCGTCATCTTCTTTTTCTGTATGCTTCTCGATTTGTTCCTGTATGACGACATCGATACTTTGTAGTTTATCATTTAATATTTTTCTGATGTTGTTATCCTTACAATTACTTAATTTTGCAGTCACTCTTTTTCTCTTTCGGAACAATGCCCTCTTTTGTCTTTCGAACCTGCTTCTCTTTCCTCTTTGTTGTATCTTTAGGACATGTTTTTCCACAATTTCTACCGTCTTCTCCTCTAACGTCATTAGCATCTCTTCCGTTGTCTTGGCCTTGAAAATGGTTTTCCAATCTATTACTTCCATGCTGGATGTCACATCTTCCCAGTTTATAGCTTTGGAGTGAAAATTAAAAATTTCGAATTTGCTTCGTTCTGTTGTGCGTGTTCTTTCCTTTCCTGTTGCCTTTATATTAGTTGTTATTTCAATGATATTGTGGTCTGATATCATAGTTGGGGATATTTCTACATTATCAATTAGATTACTGTTGTTTGTGAATACCAAATCTAGGCAGTTGTTTTTTCTTGTGTTTTCTGTTATTTCTTGCGTTAACATGTAAATTCATCAGCTAAAGCTAGTAGCATTTTTACCTGCTCCTGGTCTTCTCGTGTGCCCCCCTTATCCTGGTGGATACATATATTTTTTCCTATCCTTTTATATTTCATGAATGGGAAATTAAAATCACCACAGAGAAAAATATTTGGGGTTGGAGAGTGTAGATCTTTTACTAAGTTTCTTACCTCTGTAATGGAATCTGAAAATTTTGAGGTTGGTGTGTTTGGGGGTCTGCTAACCGTAACTCTACCGTACCTAACGTAACAATCGGCGAAGGCTAAGGCCGATGATAACCGTAAACAAAGCCTTGTTCATTTAACAGGCTTAACTCATTTTAGGTCCTATAAAAAGTGGTTCAATTTCAACCTAAACCTATTTTTCACTATAAACATTATTCAGGCCTCAACAAACTCTTGAGAATTACAATCTATTGCTGCAAATTCGTCAATAGCTACCTTCTCAAACACTGTCCTCAGAAGGCCTTAGTAGTATGAACGCAAAATGGTAGAGTGCAATGCAATTGCAAATGTTGCACCCCCACCCCCCTTTGGTGGCATCCCACCCTCCTTGTTGCAAGGCACCCCATAGTTCCAATCACCACCCCCTTTGTTGCAAGGCACCTCCAAAATGGGGTTGCAAAGGGGTATGCAATTTGGAGGCGGAGTTATCCCCCAAGCTGAACCCCCCCAAAGGGAGACCTAACCTAAGAGAGAGGTAAAGGAGAGAAAGGAGATGTTCGCCCGAGAGCTGTCAGACGCATATGAGGTCTTCAGCCGTGCCGCCGCTCTCTTATAGGGCCCCTAATCAGCCAGGTGGCTTAATCAGCCAGTGCCTCCGTGCATCAGCCAGTTGGCTTAATCAGCCAGTGCCTCCGGGCATCAGTTGACACTGTGTACATGTGCGTCGCGCGACCGCGTTAAACGGTGGCGGGTTCGAGTCCCGGCCCGGGCTTCGTTACCCAGGGTGCCCTAATGATACCCGTAGGTCTAAGGTGGGTTGTAAAACAAATCGTACGGAAAAAATAAAAAATAAATAAATAAATGAACAATTCGTACGGAAAAACTAAATCCAGGGTACCCTAATGGTCCCCATAAGTCCAAGGTGGGTGTAAAACAAATCGTACGGAAAAAAGAAAAACAAATAAATGAACAATTCGTACGGAAAAAATAAATCCAGGGTACCCTAATGATCCCCCTAGGTCTAAGGTGGGGCGTAAAACGCCTAACAATTCGTACGGAAGAAAGAACAACACTCGCCAGAAAAATAAAAAATGGTAACCATGGTGATAGCCATGGCCAAATGATCAGAAAAAGAAAAAATGGGAATCAGACCCGGAGCGGTTGGTAGCCATGGTGATAACCATGGGTTGGTAACCATGGTGATAGTCATGGCCTAATGATCAGATAAAGAAAAAAATGGTAACCATGGTGATAGCCATGGCCTAATGATCAGAAAAAGAAAAAGAAATTGGGTTCGAGACCCGGAGCGGTTGGTAACCATGGGTTGGTGTACATTTATACGTGCGTTACGCGTTGCCACAGTGTACACACTGTTTATGTGCGTTAAAAGGAGCCGGGCTCGAGACCCGGCCCGGTTTTCCACGGTTGCTACCCAGGGTGCCCTAGTGATCAGAAAAAAAT